>QRFJ01000004.1:4195829-4330312 GCA_006176705.1 Cocos nucifera | reverse complement strand
GGTCTACGTGGTCCATGGGAACAGTAATTGCACGATCGGATGGATGTGGTTGTTTGCGGTCAGAATCGGACGGCTGTGGTTGCTTCCAAATTTTATTCAGCTACAGACATCATGCAGATCACCATCGGATGGTAGCACTCAATCCAAGCGATGATCCGATGGTCCAGAAAGCTCCCGACGGCCATCAAACTCTCAGGCGCGTGATTTGCGGCCAGATTTCCTCCATGAAGCGCGATCCAACGGCCAGAATTTAATCCGACCCGATCTGAGTTGATCTGCATCCAATTTTTATGATTTTTGGATCGTTGGATTCCTATTGAACGGCTGGATTTTATAAGATTTATCAGAGACATATCAGAGCTATTTTAATTTAAATTTTACTCAAATTCTTTTATATTTTGATGATTGCAAAGGCTATTAGTCCCACATTGCCTTTAGAAAAAAATATCCAGCCCTCCTAGCACTATAAAAAGGATCCTAGGCCTCCAAAAATCAATCATCTCCGATCAAGGTGAAGCTTTGGTACAGGACGAAGCTAGGCTATGGGTTAAAGGCTGCTTCGAAGCAACGGGTGCCGAGAAGAAGAGCCGAGCTTCTACACCATCTTTCTGCCAATGCCGATCCAAGATCAGAGATCAGGCTATTTTATTTTTTTAAAATTCTATGTATTTAAATTTTAAAATTTTAATTAATAAATTTTTTTTTTATATTTTAATTTTTTATTTTTTATTTTTATTGTAATTTAATTTTTGTACTTTAAATTATTGCTTTGCAAGTAGATGCTAAGATCTAACTAGTAGATCTTAGTACCAAGTTTAAATTTCTGCACCTTTTAATTTTTGCTTTTTATTTTTCGACTTCACTTTTGATCCCAAAACTTTTTTTTTTTTTCTTTTAAAAATCAAAGATTTCAAATCTAAAATACTACCTTTTCTGTGGATTCGATCCGACTCACTGCTATCTACGCAATTTCAATGATTTTAAGAAGTTGGATTAAATTGATAAACACGGTGTCTTAACGACAACATCGTGTTCCTATCACTCCCTCTCGAGCTCGCCATCAAGGAAGCCCCGACAAAGGGGCATGATCGCAGAAGGTTTCATAGGAGGCTGAATGAAGTTCGACCGCATTCACGACCTCCCCGGTGTAAGCAAGACCGAACTCCCTCTCGAGCCCGCCATCAAGGAAGCTCCGACGAAGGTTTCACAGGAGGATGAAATGAAGTTTGGCGTGAGCGAGGCCGTCAAACTTCTCCTCGAGCTTGTCATCAAGGTAGCCCAAACAAAGGGACGTGAAGTTCTTCCGTAGGTTTCATAAGAGGACGAAATGAAGTTCGGCCGTGCTTACGACCTCCCCAGTACAAGCAAGGCTCGAACTCCTCGAGCTCGTCACCAAGGAAGCCCTGACAGAAGGACGTGAAGAAGTCCTCCTTCCGAAAGGATCCACGACTGCACCCCCCGTAGCGCTCCTCGAACTCAAATTCTCACAAAAGTTAAGAACCAGCTACCAAGACCAAAAGAATTATGATCTCCTCCAAATAAGTATGATCGAAGCAAGTACTACCTCTACCATTGCATCCACGGCCATGACATTGAGAAATACATTTAGCTCCGAGACAAAATTGAAAAGCTTGTCAGAAAGGGACGGCTGGGTAAATTCCTTCAATGCCAATTTAAAGCGGAAGAAAATCAGCCAAGGGCACTGTTGTAACCAGAAACGACAAGGAGGTCGGCCACCTCACGGCGTCATCAACGTTACCCTTAGGAGGAGCTTGGTACATCGATGATTCATCGTCTCCCAGCGATAAAGCCAAAAGAAGCTTGCTCCAAACTGAGAAGGCCAGCATGAGATAGAGGAGGTCGTCCGGCCCGAGATTTGCTGTCCGAAGGAACCCGGAGGAACAACACCCCCATGACCCTGAAATGGGGATGTGCTGCCAGTAACTTTCCCTCGGTAAAATTTTTTTCTTTCAATAATATTATTTTTGGGTGCAAAAACTATGTGATGACAGGGAAGAAGCAGTCAATAGTTGTCGTGTTAGGAATAGGAGGAGAACCTCATCCTAACACGAGCAGGTCAAAGACCTTTAACCTCGACAGCAGGAGATAAGATCTCCCCCGAGGCAACCTCGACTGTAGGAGATAAGATCTCCCCCGAGGGTCCGGACCGACCTCGGCTGCAGGAGACAAGATCTCCCCATCCGCATCAACCTAGACTGTAGAAGATAAGATCTCCCTCGAGGCAACCTCGATCGCAGGAGATAAGATTTCCTCCGAGGGTCCGGGCCAACTTCGGCTGCAGGAGATAAGATCTTCCCTGAGGCAAACTTGGCTGTAGGAGATAAGATCTCCCCGAGGCAACCTCGACCGTAGGAGATAAGACCTCCTCCGAGGGTCCGGGCCGACCTCGACTGCAGGAGATAAGATCTTTCCGGAGCGCCCGCATCAACCTCGGCTGTAGGAGATAAGATCTCCCCGAGGCAACCTCGGCCATAGGAGATAAGATCTCCCCCAAGGGTCCGGGCCAACTTCGGTTGTAGGAGATAAGATCTCCCCCGCATCAACCTCGACCGTAGGAGATAAGATCTCCCCCGAGCACCCGCATCAACCTCGGCCGCAGGAGATAAGATCTCCCCTGAGGGTTCGGACCGACCTCGACTGTAGGAGATAAGATCTTCTCCGAGCATCCACATCAACCTCGGCTGTAAGAGATAAGATCTCCCCCGAGGCAATCTCGACTGCAGAAGATAAGATCTCCTCCGAGGGTCCGGGCCAACTTTGGTTGCAGGAGATAAGATCTTCCTTGAGGCAAACTCGACTGCAGGAGATAAGATCTCTCTCAAACGTCCGCATCAACCTTAGCTGTAGGAGATAAGATCTCCCCCGAGGCAACCTCGGTCGTAGGAGATAAGATCTCTCCTGAGGGTCCGAGCCGACCTCGGCTGCAGGAGATAAGATCTTTCTTGAGCGTCCTCATCAACCTCGACTGCAGAAGATAAGATCTCCCCCGAGGCAACCTCTATCATAGGAGATAAGATCTTCCCCAAAGATCCGAGCCAACTTCGGCTGTAGGAGATAAGATCTCCTCCGAGGCAAACTCGGCTATAGGAGATAAGATCTCTCCCAAGCGCCCGCATCAACCTCGGCTGTAGGAGATAAGATCTCCCCCGAGGCAACCTTGATTGCAGGAGATAAGATCTCTCCCGAGGGTCCGGGCCAACTTTGGCAGCAGGAGATAAGATCTCCCCCGAGGCAATCTCGACTGCAGGTGATAAGATCTCCCCTGAGGCAACCTCGACCGTAGGAGATAAGATCTCCCCTGAGGGTCCGGGCCAACTTCGGCAGCAAGAGATAAGATCTCCTCCGAGGCAAACTCGGCTGCAAGAGATAAGATCTCCCCCGAGCGTCCGCATCAACCTCGGCTGCAGGAGATAAGATCTCTCTTGAGGCAATCTCGGGTGCAGGAGATAAGATCTCCTCTGAGCGACCGCGTCAACCTTGGCTAGAGATAAGATCTCTTCCGAGTGACTGCAATAACCTCGGCCAGAGATAAGATCTCTCCTGAGCGACTGTGACAACCTCAGCCCATGACAACCTTGGTTAGAGATAAGATCTCGCCCGAGTGCCCGAACCAACCTCGGTCAGAGATAAGATCGGAGACAACCTCAGCCAGAGATGAGATCTCTTCTGAGTGACCAAGACAACCTCGGTCAGAGATAAGATCGGAGACAACCTTGCCTAGAGATAAGATCTCTCCCGAGCAACCGCATCAACCTCGGTCAGAGATTAGATCTCTCCCGAGTATCCGTATTAACCATGACTGTAGGAGAGGAGATCTCTCCCGAGTCAACCTCGACTGCTGAAGACAATATCCCCCCCCCGAGGAGCTCAACCTCCGACCTCGACCGCATGAAACGAGATCCACTTCAACCTCGACTGGAGATGAGATCTTTCCTGGGCTTCAACTTCAACATCAACTTCGACTGGAGTTGAGATCTCCCCCCGAGCTTCGACCTGAACCAGCACGGAGCCCAGAAGAGGACTTCGGCAGTCCCCTTTTTTGCACTCTCTTCCTTCGAGTTTCGAACTCAGGAGTAGGGGGACTTTTGTTGGGGATAAACTCCGCTCCCACCGAAATCCAGTTCGATGCCTAGCCTAACGCAATCGGTAGCCATGGAAGAGCTTCAACGGATGGGTCTTAGCCGAACTTCTTAATCCGATCGAACTCCTCAACGGTCGAGCTCCTTCAGACTCTCCATGGTCGGACCTGAGCCAAACTCCTTTCGAGCTCCCTCTTCGGTAAAATTCCTTAGCGGTCATCCCTCGGTCGAACTTCTTAGCGGCTGTCCCTCGGCTGAACTCCTCAGCGGCCAAACTCCTCAACAGCCGAACTCTAATCGAACTCCTCCCAGACACCTCCTTCGATCAGATTCCTGGATCCCTCATTCAGACGAACCCCTACGGAAGTCGAACTCCTTCTGGGCTTCTTCAGCTATTGTTCCTCCCGGGCGACCCTCTCCAGTCATATTCCCTTCGAGAGTCTGAACTCGTTCAAAATGGGTACAAGTCAAAGCTCTTCAATTCTTCATTCGGCACCGAGCGATAGCGATCTGCTACCAGACGATGATGGCTATCACCATCAACCCATTGCAGGCGGCACTGCAGACGATGCCTTCCCACGGGACTGATTCCATCGGACCTCGAGTAGCCCGCCATCATGCAGCTACAGCTGTCACCATCAAGCTCTGCCTATAAAAGGATCCTCTAGATACGCTAACTCTAAGCTCTAAGCTCTCCTCTCCTTCTCTAAGCTCTGTGAAACTCATTCTCGAGCACTCCATTCTTATTGGCCAGAGCTGACTTGATCGTCGGAGGATCCTTCCGGAGCCACCCCCATCGGCTTCGAATGAAATTTTATTTTGCAGATCTCCAACGGTGACCTCGTCGGCCTCCACTTCAGCTGATTTCGGTGATGATCAATTTTTGCACCAATAAATTGGCGCTAGAGGAAGGGCCCCGAACCTCCGAGGTTTTTTTGTTCTTAAAGGAGTGCTCGACGATGATTTCTCTCTTTCCTCTCTGGAGATCTCTCTTCTTCCTCACTAGAATTCTTTTTCGAAGAGAAAATGCCTCCTAGGAGAGCTTTGACTCGATGATCAGCGGCCTCCGTGTCAGGTCCATCTGCTCTCGTTTCAGCCCCGACAGCTTAGGTTCCACCTGAAACTATCGTAGATGTGGAGTAGTTCAACCTACTGGTCTAGCAAGTCTGTGGCCTCATCGAGATGATACAGACCGTGCGACAGCTTTCGATGGAGACTTTGCCAGAAAACCCACCATGAGGATGCCAGGAACCGACCTTAAGGAAGAGCATTTGGCCTAGCATACCAATCGCCCTTAGGGAGGAGAAACAGAGCAGAAGTTCTTTCGTAAAAGATTTTACAAGAAGCGGAATGAAGTTCGGCCGTATTCACGACCTCCCCGGTGCGAGCGAAGCCGAACTCCCCCTCAAGCTTACCATCAAGGAAGCCTCGATAAAGGAGCATGATCGTAGAAGATTTCATAGGAGGCAAAATGAAGTTCGACCGCGTTCTCAACCTTTTCGGTGCAAGCGAGGCCGAACTCCCTCTCGAGCTCGCCATCAAGGAAGCTCCGACAAAGGGGCATGATCGTAGAAGATTTCATAGAAGACGGAATGAAGTTCGACCGTGTTCACAACTTCTCCGACATAAGTGAGACCGAACTCCCCCTCGAGTCTGCCATCAAGGAAGCTCTGTCGAAGATTTTACAGGAGGACGGAATGAAGTTCGGCATGAGCGAGGCCGTCGAACTCTCCGTCGAGCTCGTCATCAAGGTAGCCCCGACAAAGGGGCATGAAGTCCTCCTGTAGATTTCATAAGAGGATGAAATGAAGTTTGGCCATGCTTACAACCTCCCCAGCATAAGCAAGGCTCGAACTCCTCGAGCTCGCCACCAAGAAAGCCCCGATAGAAGGGCATGAAGAAGTCCTCCTCCCAAAAGGATCTACGACTGCGCCCCCCGTAGTGCTCCTCGAACTCAAATTCTCATGGAAGTCAAGAACCAGCTACCAAGATCAGAAGGATTACGATCTCCTCCAAACAAGTGCGATCGAAGCAAGTACTGCCTCTACCATCGCGATCATGGCCATGATATTGAGGAATGCATTCAGCTCCGAGATGAAACTGAAGAGCTTATCAGAAAGGGACGGCTGGATAAATTTCTTCGATGCCAGTCTGAAGTGGAAGAAGATCAGCCAAGGATGCTGCCGTAACCAGAAATGATAAGAAGGTCGACTGCCTCACGGCATCGTCAACATTATCCTTGGGAGGAGCTCGGTACATCGGTGATTCATCGTCTCCCAACGACAAAGCCAAGAGAAGCTTGCTCCAAATTGAGAAGACCAGCATGAGATAGAGGAGGTCGTCCGACCTGAGATTTACTGCTCGAAGAAATCCGAAGGAACAACGCCCCCATAACCTTGAAATGAGGATGTGCTGCCAGTAACTTTCCCTCGATAAAATTTTTTCCTTTCAATAATATTATTTCTGGGTGCAAAAACTATGTGATGATAGGAAAGAAGCAGTCAATAGTTATCATATTAGGAATAGGAGGAGAACCTCATCCTAACACGAGCAAGTCAAAGACCTTTAACCTCGGCAGTAGGAGATAAGATCTCCCCCGAGGATCTGGGTTGACCTTGGCTGTAGGAGATAAGATCTCTTTTGAGCGTCTACATCAACCTCGATTGCAGAAGATAAGATCTCCCTCGAGGCAACCTCGACCGCAGGAGATAAGATCACCCCCGAGGGTCCAAGCTAACTTCAACTGCAGGAGATAAGATCTTCCTCGAGATAATCTCGACTGTAGGAGATAAGATCTCCCCGAGAGTCTGAGCTAATCTTGACTGTAGGAGATAAGATCTCTCCCAAGCGCCTGCATCAACCTCGCTGTAGGAGATAAGATCTCCTCTGAGGCAACCTCGATCGTAGGAGATAAGATCTCCCCCGAGGGTCCGGAATAACTTCGACAGCAGGAGATAAGATTTCCTCCGAGGCAAACTCAGCTGCAGGAGATAAGATCTCTCTTGAGTGCCTGCATCAACCTCGACTGCAGGAGATAAGATCTCCCCCGAGGCATCCTCGACGGTAGGAGATAAGATCTCCCCCGAGCGACTACGTCAATCTCGGTCAGAGATAAGATCTCTCCCGAGCGATCGTGACAACTTTGGCCCACGACAACCTCGGCTAGAGATAAGATCTCTCCCGAGCGCCCGAGCCAACCTCGGCCAGAGATAAGATCGGAGACAACCTCAGTCAGAGATGAGATCTCTCCCGAGCGACCAAAACAACCTCATCCAGAGATAAGATCGGAGACAACCTTGCCCAGAGATAAGATCTCTCCCGAGCGACTACGTCTATCTTGGCCAGAGATCAGATCTCTCCCGAGCACCCATATTAACCATGGCTGTAGGAGAGGAGATCTCCCTCGAGTCAGCCTCGACTGCTGAAGACAATATCGTCCCCCCCAAGGAGCTCAACCTCCGACCTCGACCGCATGAGATGAGATCTACTTCAACCTCGATTGAAGATGAGATCTCCCTCGGGCTTCAACTTTAATATCAACTTCGGTTGGAGTTGAGATCTCTCTCGAGCTTCGACCTGAACCAGCACGGAGCCCAGAAGAGGACTTCGGCAGTCGTCTTTTCTGTACTCCCTTCCTTCGAGTTTCGAACTCGAAAGTGGGGGGGACTATTGTTGAGGATAAATCTCACTCCCGCCGAAGTCCAGTTCGATGCCTAGTCTAATGCAATCGGTAGCCATGGAAGAGCTTCAGCGGATGGATCTTAGTCGAACTTCTTCATCTGACCGAACTCCTCAATGATCGAGCTTCTTCAGACTCTCCATGGTCGGGCCTGAGCCAAACTCCTTCCTAGCTCCTCCTTTGGCCGAATTCCTCAGCGGTCGTCCCTCGGTCGAACTCCTTAGCGGCTGTCCCTCGGTCGAACTCCTCAGCGGCCAAACTCCTCAGTAGTCAAACTCTGGTTGGACTCCTCCCAGACACCTCCTTTGGTCTGATTTTTGGATCCCTCATTCAGACAAACCCCTATGGAAGCCAAACTCCTTCCGAGCTCCTTCAGTTATTCTTCCTCCTGAGCGACCCTCTCCAGCCATATTCCCTTCGGGAGTCCAAACTCCTTCAAAATGGGTACACATCAAAGCTCTTCAATCCTTCATTCGACCCCGAGCGGCTCAGTATCAAGACAGCTACAGCCATCACTATCAGTCCACTGCAGGCGACAGCGATCCGCTATCAGACGGCGATGGCTGTCACCGTCAATCCATTGCAGACGGCACTGCAGATGACACCTTCCCCTGGGACTGACTCCGTCGGACCTCGAGCGGCCTGCCACTATGCGGCTACAGCTGTCACCATCAAGCTCCGCCTATAAAAAGGACATCCAGATACGCTAACTCTAAGCTCTAAGCTCTCCTCTCTTTCTCTAAGCTCTGCAGAACTCATTCTCGAGCACTCCATTCCTTTTGGCTAGAGCTGACGTGATCGTCGGAGTGTCCTTCTGGAGCCACCCCCCACCGATTTTGGATGAAACTTTATTTTATAGGTCTCCGACGGCGACCTCATCGGCCTCCACTCCAGCTGATTTCGATGACGATCAGTTTTTGCACCAACAGATTGACGCTAGAGGAAGGGCTCCGAACCCCCGAGGTTTCCTTATTCTTAAAGGAGTGCTCGGTGATGATTTCTCTCTTCCCTCTCTGGAGATCTCTCTTCTTCCTCACTAGAGTTCTTTTTCGAAGAGAAAATGCCTCCCAAGAGAGCTTCGACTCGACGATCGGTGGCCTCCGTGCTAGGTCTATCTACTCTCATTTCAGCCCCGGTAGCTCAGGTTCCATCTGAAACCACCGTAGATGTGGAGCAGTTCAACCTGCTGGTCCAGTAGGTCCGTGACCTCATCAAGATGATACAGGCCATGCGACAGCTTTCGATGGAGACTTTGTCAGAAAATCCACCATGAGGATGCCAGAAATCGATCTTAAGGAAGAGCATTTGGCCTAGCATACCAATCGTCCTTAAGGAGGAGAAACAGAGCAGAAATTCTCCCACAAAAGGTTTCATAGGAGGTGGAATGAAGTTCGACGGCGTTCACGACCTCCCTGGTGCGAGCGAGGCTGAACTTCCCCTTGATCTTGCCATTAAGGAAGCTCCGACAAAGGGGCATGACCGTAGAAGGTTTCACAAGAGGCAAAATGAAGTTCGACCGCATTCACGACCTCTTCGATGCAAGCGAGGCCGAACTTTCCCTCGAGCTCGCCATCAAGGAAGCTCCGATAAAGGGGCATGACCGCAGAAGATTTCATAGGAGGTGAAATGAAGTTCGACCGCATTCATGACCTCCTCGATGCAAGCGAAGCCGAACTCCCCCTCGAGCCCGCCATCAAGAAAGCTTTGACGAAGGTTTCACAGAAGGGCGGAATGATGTTCAGCATGAGCGAGGCCGCCGAACTCTCCCTCGAGCTCGTCATCAAGGTAGCCCCGATAAAGGGGCATGAAGTTATCCCGTAGATTTCATAAGAGGATGAAATGAAGTTCGACCGCGCTTACGACCTCCCCAGTATTAGCAAGGCTCGAACTCCTCGAGCTGGCCACCAAAAAAGCCCCGACAGAAGGGCGTGAAGAAGTCCTCCTCCTGAAAGGATCTGCGACTGCGCCCTCCGCAGCACTCCTCGAACTCAAATTCTCATGGAAGTTAAGAACCAGCTACCAAGAATAGAAGGATTATGATCTCCTCCAAATAAGCGCGATCGAAGTAAGTACTGCCTCTACCATCGCGACCATGGCCACGACATTGAGGAATGCATTCAGCTCCGAGACGAAACTGAAGAGCTTGTCAAAAAGGGATGGCTGGATAAATTCCTTCAACGCCAGTTTGAAGTGGGAGAAGATCGACCAAGGGCGCTCTGCCATAACCAGAAATGATAAGGAGGTCGGCCGCCTCACGGCATTGTCAACGTTACCTTTGGGAGGAGCTTGGTACATCGGTGATTCATCGTCTTCCAATGACAAAGTCAAGAGAAGCTTGCTCCAAATTAAGAAGGCCAGCATGAGATAGAGGAGGTCGTCCGGCTCGAGATTTGCTGTCTGAAGGAATCCGGAGGAACAACGCCCCCATGACCCTGAAATGAGGATGTGTTGCCAGTAACTTTTCCTTGGTAAAATTCTTCTCTTTCAATAATATTATTTCAGGGTGCAAAAACTATGTGATGATAGGGAAGAAGCAGTCAATAGTTATCATGTTAGGAATAGGAGGAGAACTTCGTCCTAACACGAGCAGGTCAAAGACTTTTAACCTCGACAGTAGTAAATAAGATTTCCCCCGAGGCAACCTCGACCGCAGGAGATAAGATCTCTCCCGAGGGTCTGGATCGACCTTGGCTGCAGGAGATAAGATCTCCTCCGAGCATCCGCATCAACCTCGGTTGCAGAAGATAAGATCTCTCTCGAGGCAACCTCGGTCGCAGGAGATAAGATCTCTCTCGAGGGTCTGAGCCAACTTCAGCTGCAGGAGATAAGATCTCCCCCGAGGCAACCTCGGCTGTAGGAGATAAGATCTCCCCGAGGGTCTGGACCGACCTCGGCTGCAGGAGATAAGATCTCCCCTAAGCGCCTGCATCAACCTCGACTGCAGGAGATAAGATCTCCTCTGAGGCAACCTCGACCACAGGAGATAAGATCTCCTCCGAGGGTCCGAGCCAACTTCGGCTGCAGGAGATAAGATCTCTCCCGAGGCAAACTCGATTGTAGGAGATAAGATCTCCCCGAGTGCCTGCATCAACCTCGACCGTAGGAGATAAGATCTCCCCCAAGAGTTCAGGCCGACCTCAACTGCAGGAGATAAGATCTCTCCCGAGGCAACCTCGATCGTAGGAGATAAGATCTTCCCGAGGGCCCGGGCCGACCTCGGCTGTAGGAGATAAGATCTCCCCCCGAGGCAACCTCGATTGTAGGAGATAAGATCTTCCTCGAGGATCCGGGTCTACTTCGGCTGTAGAAGATAAGATCTCCCTCGAGGCAAACTCGATTGCAAGAGATAAGATCTCCCTTGAGCGTCCGCATCAACCTTAGCTGTAGGAGATAAGATCTCCCTCCGAGGCAACCTTGGCCGTAGGAGATAAGATCTCCTCCGAGGGTCCGGACCGACCTCGGCTGCAGGAGATAAGAATCTCCCCGAGTGCCTGCATCAACCTCGGCTGTAGGAGATAAAGATCTTTTCTGAGGCAACCTCGACCGCAGGAGATACGATCTCCCCCGAGGGTCTGGGCCAACTTCGACTGTAGGAGATAAGATCTCCTCCGAGGCAAACTCGGCTGCAGAAGATAAAATCTCCCCCGAGCATCCGCATCAACCTCGGCTGCAGGAGATAAGATCTCTCCCGAGGCAACCTCGACTGCAGAAGATAAAAATCTCTCCTGAGGGTCCGAGCTAACTTCGGCAGCAGGAGATAAGATCTCCTCCGAGGCAATCTTGGCTGTAGGAGATAAGATCTCCCCCGAGCGTCTGCATCAACCTCGATTGTAGGAGATAAGATCTCTCCCGAGGCAACCTCAGCCGCAGGAGATAAGATCTCCCTCGAGGATCTGGGCCAACTTCAGCAGCAAGAGATAAGATCTCCCCCGAGGCAAAACTCGACTGCAGGAGATAAGATCTCCCCTGAGCGCCCGCATCAATCTCGGCTGCAGGAGATAAGATCTCCCTCGAGGCAACCTCGACTGCAGGAGATAAGATCTCTCCGAGCGACCGCGTCAACCTCGGCCAGAGATAAGATCTCTTCCGAGCGACCGTGGCAACCTCGGCCCGTGATAATCTCGGCTAGAGATAAGATCTCTCCTGAGCGCCCTAGCCAACCTCGGCCAGAGATAAGATCGGAGACAACCTCAGCCAGAGATGAGATCTCTCCCGAGCGACCAAGACAACCTCGGCCAGAGATAAGATCGAAGACAATCTTGCCTAGAGATAAGATCTCTCCCGAGCGACCGCGTCAACCTCGGCCAGAGATCAGATCTCTCCCGAGCGCCCGTATTAACCATGGCTGCAGGAGAGGAGATCTCCCTCGAGTCAGCCTCGACTGCTGATGACAATATCGCCCTCCCAAGGAGCTCAACCCCCAACCTCGACCGCATGAGATGAGATCTACTTCAACCTCGACTGAAGATGAGATCTCCCTCGGGCTTCAACTTCAACATCAACTTCGGCTGGAGTTGAGATCTCCCCCCGAGCTTCGACCTGAACTAGCACGGAGCCCAGAAGTGGACTTCGACAGTCGCCTTTTCTGTACTCTCTTCCTTCGAGTTTCGAACTCGAGAGTGGGGGGGACTATTGTTGGGGATAAACCCCGCTCCCATCGAAGTCCAGTTCGATGCCTAGCCTAACGCAACCGGTAGCCACGGAAGAGTTTTAACGGATGGGTCTTAATCAAACTTCTTCATCCGACCGAACTCCTCAACAGCTGAGCTCCTTCAAACTCTCCATGGCTGGGCCTGAGCCGAACTCCTTCCGAGCTCCCCCTTTGGCCGAATTCCTCAGCGGTCGTCCCTCGACCGAACTTCTTAGCGGCTGTCCCTCGGCCAAACTCCTCAGCAGCCAAACTCCTTAGCAGCCGAACTCTGGTCGGACTCCTCCCAGACACCTCCTTCGATCGAATTTCTGGATCCCTCATTCAGACGAACCCCTACGGAAACCAAACTCCTTCCAGGCTCCTTCAGCTATTGTTCCTCCCGGACGATCCTCTCCAGCCATATTCCCTTCGGGAGTCCGAACTTCTCCAAAATGGGTATACGTCAAAGCTCTTCAAACCTTCATTCGGCCCCGAGCGATAGCGACCCGCTACCAGGCGGCGATGACTGTCACCGTCAATCCATTGTAGGTGGCGCTGCAGATGGTGCCTTCCCCCGGGACTGACTCCGTCGGACCTCGAGCGGCCCGCCACCATGCGGCTACAGCTGTCACCATCAAGCTCCGCCTATTAAAAGGATCCTCCAGATACGCTAACTCTAAACTCTAAGCTCTCCTCTCATTCTCTAAGCTCTGCGGAACTCATTCCTGAGCATTTCATTCCTATTGGCCAGAGCTGAGTTGATCGTCAGAGGATCCTTCCGGAGCCACCCCCATCAGCTCCGGATGGGACTTTGTTTTGCAGGTCCTCGACGGCGACCTCGTCGGCCTCCACTTCAGCTGATTTCGGCGATGATCAGTTTCTGCACCAATAGTACTAATTCAACGGTCGGAAATTCGATCGAATATGGATTGAGATTCCATCGATCAGAATTCAGTTCATCTCTATAGATTCCATCGATCGAAGCTCAATCCATCTTTCTCACTCTATATATATAACCTGGAGGTCCTATTGATTTATTGCTGTGTGATGTGTGTGACCAGGTAACATGTAATCATAATGGTGTAAGAAAATTGTAAGAAATTTATTTGAAAATGCAGGACTGTGTGACACTATAATTATATGTGATTTTTTTTTTTTTTTTTGTTCCAGCTGTCCCTGGATTTGTATATGGTCGCACAAAGGTGTTCCGTGACATCAAAATAAAGATTTGGGATTGTATGGCTTGTATCACGCACCCTATGTAAGTTTTTCTTTGTTGAAGCAGATTTGAGATCATCTTTGGTTGGAAATCATGGCATTGCAATTTGCAAGTATTTTGGCAATGGATCCGTCGCTATCTTTATATGCCTAGAGATTGTAGTTTGTTATATATGCGGAGATCTGCCATTTCCAAAAGGAAAATCTGTCGCATTAGGTTGCTGATAGCCACATGGTTTTAGAATTTTTCCACGTATGATGTGTACTGGAAATCTACCATATTTTATGTGAAACATCGATGGCGAAACCACTTGGCACGTACCCAACATGCTTGTACCAGTTGTAAATTCCACATTCTTAGCTCCTAATTTAATGGATAATTACATCAAATTGATCTTTGTTAATGGTAGCTAGTGTTCTGCCCAACATCCTGGTTCGGCCACGCAAAAACAAGCCGAAAAGGAAAAACTACTAAAACATAGCAAAAATGATGTCAAAAATATTCATACGGTATGTAATCAGTTGCCGTATAGGTATAGAATTTTTGGTCGCTCAGCGGAAGTGTATGGCTAAACTAGGACAAGTGCATAATCAAAAAAAAAAAAATCAAAATAATCATTAAAAGTCTAAGAACCTTAAAAATGAGGGGAAAGGAAAGTTAAAAAAGAAATCCCTAAGGGGAAATTTGGGATATTTTTCTCCAGAGGCCGCCCAACATATTTAGAGGCCTAAAACTAAATATTAAAATGAGATTTTTTTTAAAAAATTAAAATTTATATAAATTTTTTATAAAAAATTTATTTTTCTTACTTTTTGAGATGCAAAATTTTTAATTAAATTTTTATAATCAAATTCTTTTAATATTTCTTTTTCAATTGATAATATAGCCAATCCATTTAATCTTTCTTGAGATATTGTTTATTTTAAATAAGATTTTATTAATTTTAGTTTTAAAAAACTTCTTTCTACCGAAGCAATACTTACTGAAATTGTTAACATTATTCTAAAAGCAATATATACATTTAAAAAAGAGTCAAATCTTTTTATATGATTGAGTATGTCTATCGGACTATTATCTTCTACTTGTATAATTTTTTTTTAAACTATTAGCCCTAAAAATAAATCTAAACCATAAATATCAGAGTAGTTATTATATTTTAAGAAACATTCAAGGCAATATTCTTTCAAACTATCATTGTCTAGTGACTTTAACTTTTTACTGCTAAATAAAAAATTAAAAATATTTTCATATATTTTAAACTATTTAAATCTATTTTAGAGTAAAAAAATTGCTTGATCTATTATATATAAGAAATAATCAATTCTAAATAATTCTTTAAGAGATTTTGTTATTTCAATGTCAATATTCTCATCAAATTATTTCTTTCTACGAATGATACGTTTATCATGAAATTTAGGTTCTATTTTTATTTCGGATATAATTTCTTTAGAAAAAATCATTGCCAATGCAAATCAATCTTCTCTATATTTTTTTTAAAAAAAGAAGACCTTTTAGTTATTCTATAGTAACATCAATATGCATATCTTTTTATTGTAAACTTTTGCTAACTGAGTTAACAGCAAATAATATATTATACTAAATAGTCATGTCCAATAAAAACTAAAAATTTTCAAGCTCATATGTTGCTAACCAATTAGCTTCGCTTTTGGTTTTAGGATCTTCACTAACTTCTGTTAATTTTAATAAAATATCTCTTATTTATGGAGCTTGGAATCTTATTGCTTTAACACTTTCAATACGACTTTCCCAACGTATTTGTGATAATGATTTAAGAGTTAGACCAGATACATTATCTTGTAAAATTTTTCATCTTTTAGTAGAAGAAAATAGTGAATATATATATTATACTACTCCAAAAAATGATATAGCTTTAGCACAAGAATTAGCCATATCACTGTTGGTGCTGAATCTGGTTGACGCTGGATTGAACTGGAGTGGAGGAGGACGAGGTCGTCATCGGTGATCTACAAAATAAAGTTTCATCCAAAGTCGATGGTGGTGGCTCCGATAGAATCCTCCGACGATCAAGTCAGCTCTTTTGATCAACAGAAATGGAGTGCTCAGTAATGAGAAGTGAGTTTTGAGCCTTAAAGGGGAGAGGAGAGCTTAAAGCTTAGAGAAAATATATTTGGAGGGTCTCTTTTATAGATGGAGCTTGATTGATGGTGACGACTATACCGCCTGATGGTGGGCCACTCGAGGCTGCATGAAGTTTGATATGGAGAGGATGGTATCGTCAGATCGATAGTGACAGCCATACCGTCCAGTAGTGGTGGGTCATTCGAGGTCTGACGGAGTTAGTTATAAAGGGGGCACCATCTGTAGCATCGCCTGATAGGCTGATGGTGACTATTCGTCTAGATTTAATAGCCGTGGCTCTGAGAAAGCAGGCATTGATTGGTGGACGTCGGCATGTATCAATTTCAAAGGAGTTCGAACTCTTGGAGGAGTTCGATCGAAAAAAAAGTTCGGAAGGAGTCTGGCTTCTGAAGAAGTTCGGGTGAAGGGAATGTCTACGAGGAATTCGGCTTCTGAAGAAGTCAGACTAAAAGAAGAGATCAGAAAAAAGTTTGGCTCCCATAGGAGTCCGGCTGCAAAAGCGATCTGGAAGGAGTTCGACCCTTGGAGGAGTCCGTCTGCAGGAGCGATTCGGAAGGAGTTCGTCTGCAAGAGCGATCCGAAAGGAGTTTGGCTGAAAGAGTGCGGAGGAAGTTTGGCTCTCGAGAAAGTCCGACTGGAGGTCGATCTCTGAGAAGTTCGGTCGGTTGAAGAAATTCGGCTAAGACTCGACCGCTGGGGAGTTCGAAAGGGGCTCAGCTACTAAGAAATTTGGCTGACTGAAGGAGTTCGGTGACTGAAGCTCGACCGTTGAGGAGTTCGGTCGGCTGAAGGAGTTCGGCTAAGATTCACCTGTTGAAGCTCTTCCATGGCTACCGGTTGCATCGTCGGATTGGACTTTGGCAGGAGCAGGGTTTATCCCCAATAATAGTCCTCTCCACTTTCGAGTTCGGAACTTGAAGGAAGGGAGTGCAAAAAAGATGACTGTCGAAGTTTTCTTCAGAGCTCTGTACTGATTCAGGTCGAAGCTTGAGAGAGATCTCATTTCCAGCCAAAGTTGAAGTTAAAGCTCGGAGAAGATCTCATCTACAATCGAGGTTGACACGATCACTCGAAAGAGATCTTATCTCTAGTCGAGGTTGACGCGGACGCTCAAGAGAGATCTTATCTCTAGCCGAGGTTGTCACGATCGCTCGGAAGAGATCTTATCTCTAACCGAGGTTGACTCGATCGTTCGAGAGAGATCTTATCTCTAGCCGAGGTTGACGTAGACTTTGAAGCTCGGTCTTTAACTTTGCTCATGTTAGGATGATGTTCTTCTCCTGTTCCTAACGGGCTGTGCGGACACATAAGGGCCGTTATCAGGGCCTCTTTCCCCATCCCATTCTAAATGAACGAGGCCTTCGACTTTGCTCACATTAGGATAAGGTTCTTCTCCTATTTCTAACGGGCTGTGAGGGTGCATAAGAGCCATTGTCAGAGCCTCTCCCCCCATTTCATTCTAAATGAACAAGACCTTCAAAGCTCGGAAGAGATCTTATCTCTCGTCGAGGTTATCTCGGCAGGGTTGCTCGAAAGAGATCTTATCTCTAATCGAGATTGACATGATTGCTCGGAAGAGATCTTATCTCTAGCCAAGATTATCGCGGTCGCTCGGGAGAGATCTTATCTCTAGCCGAGGTTGGTAGGATCGCTCGAAAGAGATTTTATCTCTAGCCGAGGTTATCACGGTCGCTCGGAAGAGATCTTATCTCTAGCCGAGATTGACGCGATCGCTCGAGAGAGATCTTATCTCTAGCTGAGGTTGACGTAGAATTTGAAGCTCGATCTTTGACTTTGCTCACGTTAGGATGAGGTTTTCCTCCTATTCCTAAAGAACTATGGGGGTACATAAGGGCCGTTGTCAGGGCCTCTTCTTCCATTCCATTCTAAATGAATGAGGCCTTCTACTTTCCTCGCATTAGGATGAGGTTCTCCTCCTGTTCCTAATGGACTGTGGAGGCACATAAGGGCCATTGTCAGGGCCCCTCCCCCCATTCCATTCTAAATGAACGAGGCCTTCGACTTTGCTCGTGTTAGGACGAGGTTCTCCTCCTGTTCCTAACGGACTGTGGGGGCACATAAGGGCCATTGTCTGGGCCTCTCTTTCCATCTCGTCTAAAATGAATGAGGCCTTCGACTTTACTCGCATTAGGACGAGATTCTCCTCCTGTTCCTAACAGACTATGGGGGCACGTAAGGGCCATTGTCAGGGCCTCTTCCCCCATCCCGTTCTAAATGAATGAGGCCTTCAACTTTGCTCGTGTTAGGACGAGATTCTCCTCTGGTTTTTAATGGACTGTGGGGACACATAAGGGTCATTGTCTGGGCCTCTTCCTCCATCTCGTCTAAAATGAACGAGATCTTCAACTTTGCTCGCATTAGGATGAGGTTCTCCTCCTATTCTTAGCGGATTATGAGGGCATATAAGGGCCATCGTCAGAGCCTCTCCCCCCATCCTGTTCTAAATGAATGAGGCCCTCGATTTTGCTCGTGTTAGGATGAGGTTCTCCTCCTATTCCTAACGGACTGTGGGGGCACATAAGGGCCGTTGTCTGGGCCTCTCCCTCCATCTTATTTTAAATGAACGAGAGCTTCGACTTTGCTTGCATTAGGACGAGATTCTCCTTCTGTTCCTAACGTGGCTATTTTCGCTCGTTTCTTTCCTATCATCACGTAATTCTTGCATCCAAAAATAATAATGCTGAAATAAAAAAGTTTTACTGAAGAAAGATTACTGGTAATACATCCTCAGATTTTTTGAGTTCCAAGGTCGTGGAAGTACTATTCCTCTGAGCTCCTTCAGGCGATAAGTTTCGGACCAGACGACATCCATCATTTTATATAAGCCTTTCCAATTTGACGCAAGCTTTTTCTGACTTTGAGGCTGAGAGACGGCGACTCGCCGAAGCACTAGATCCCCCACTCTGAACATCTTACCTCTAACTCTAAAGTTGTAGTACTGGGCCATCTTCCATTTGTAGGTTGCCATCCGGACATGAGCTTCCTCCCTCTTTTCTTTTAGTAGGTTGGGGTCGACTTTGAGATCTATGGGTTGCGCTGCTCATTGAAGGCCACGATCCATACTGACGGAAGCTTGAGTTCAATCGGGATAACCGCCTCCGTGCCAAAGGCCAAAGCAAATAGAGTTTCCCCAGTCGGCAACCTTTGCATGGTTCAGTACGCCCAGAGGATGTGGTAGAATTCATCCACCCAGACCCTCTTTGCTCTTTCGAGCCTTGTCTTGATGCCCTACAGTAGAGTTCGGTTGGTCACTTCAGCCTCTCCATTGGTCAGTGGGTGAGCTACCGATGTGAAGTGGTGGAAGATATTCAGATTTTCACAAAACTCAGCAAACCTCACCCTAGCGAACTACCGCCTATTATCGGTTATGAGAGTTCGGGATAGACCAAATCGATAGACTACCGACTTTCAGACGAAGTCCTGTACCTTGACCTCGATAATCTTCGCTAGTGGTTCGGCTTCGACCCACTTGGTAAAATAATCGATCACGACCAGGAGGAACTTTCACTGCCCGGGCGCCGTCGGAAAAGGGCCAAGTATGTCCATTTTCCATTGCGCAAATGGCCAAGGTGCACTTAGCGGAGTAAGCTCGGAGGTCGGCTACCTTTATATGTTTGCATTTTTCTGACAGCGGTCGCATTTCTTAACATACTCCATGAAATCGTGAAATAAGGTCGGCCAGTAGTACCCTTGTCGAAGTAATTTTTGCGATAGGGACCTGACCCCTACATGACTTTCACAAAGTTCCTCATGCATCTCCCACAATGCGAGATCGACCTCTGAAGATTGGAGGTATCTTAATAGTGAAAGCGAGTACGACCTCTTATACAACCTGCCCTCATACAAGACATACCGGAAGACTTGATTCCTGAGTTTTCGAGCTTCTTTTGGATCATGAGAGAGGACTTCCTCTTTGAGGTAGGCGACCAACGGATCAATCCAGCTCAACTCAAACTCCGTCTGCAGGATGACCTGAGATTTCTCTAGACTTGGGCATTTCAAAGTCTCCAAAAATACGTCTTTGGACAGTTCGGATGGGGCTGAAGTGGCCAACTTGGAGAGAAGATCAGCTCTTACATTTTCTGCCCTCGAAATCTATCGAATGCGGAAGCTGTCGAAGGCCGGAGTCAAGTCCTTCACTTTCCCAAGGTATTTTACCATGCTTTCCTTCCGCGCTTCGTAGCTGCCATTAACTTGGCCGACTACCAACTGAAAATCACTATAGACTTGAAGTTGATCTATTTTCAATTTTTTTGCTATTTTTAATATGGTTATCGGTGCTTCATACTCGACCCCATTATTGGTCGTAGAAAATTCGAAGCGTAGCACGTATTCGGCGACGACTCCCTTGGGGCTGATCAGAACCAACCCCGCACCAGCTCTAGCAGAGTTGGACAAACCATCTACGTGCAGAGCCCAAAAGCCTTCGAAAAGGTCGGCACTTTCCTCGAAGGGGTTCGGCCATGACAGCAGGGCATCGGTCTTGATCTGTTCAAGCTTGGCTTCAACTGGAATAGTGCATTCTAGCATAAAATCGGCCAATACCTGGGCCTTGATTGACGATCGAGGTCGGTAGTTGATGTCAAACTCCATGAGCTCGATTGTCCATTTTGCGATTCTTTTGGAGGCGTTCGTTCGATGAAGAACTGCTTTTATCAATTGGTCCGTGAGGATCTTTATGGTGTGCTCCTAAAAATAAGATTCGAGTCTCCTGACGGTAATTAGAAGAGAGTAAGTTAATTTTTCTAGTCTAGAGTATCTGATCTTCACATCCCTTAGGATCCGACTTACGTAATAGACCGATCACTGCATCTTCGCTTCTTTCTTGATCAGGACCGTCACTAGGGCCACCGAGGAGACCGCTAAGTACAGGAATAATTCCTCTCCGAGTTCAGACTTTGCCAGAAGTGGAGGTAAGCCGAGGTAGTTTTTAAGCTCCTCGAACGCTCGTTGGCACTCCTTCATCCAGAAAATCGACCTGCACCTTAGTCAGTTTCGGGCATTGCCCTGTAGTCACAGCCAAAGTTATTATACCCTCAACTGGTATGGCATTGCCAGTGAATCTTATCAGTGGAGAGTTCATATGCCCCAGGCGGTCATCGAATAAGGATATTTTTGAGAAGGCATCATAAAATAATACGTCGATCGAACTTTCATTATCTATCAAAATACGACATACATCATAGTCGGTAATATTCAAAAAGATTACAACCACATCATAATGCGAAAACTAGATCCCCTGGGCATCCACCTCGATAAAAGTCATGGGTTCTTCGTGTCCTCCATCTCTTGACCGATCCCATGGATCCGCTGGCCTCTCCTTGCTGAAGTCCCCCTGAGATGGTATTGATGATGCTGAGAGGCGGTCGATCTTCTTGTTAGTCCTCCACCCTTGATGGTTTAGACCGTGGTAACGTCCTCGATCGATCTTTTCATCCAGCAGGCCGTCTTCATAAGAATCGACCAAGTCTGCCTTGCCTGACGAGTTCTTCAATCTCGTCTTGGAGTTGGATACACTCCTTAGTGTCATGACCGTGGTCACGATGATAAAGGCAGAACTTATTGGGATTGTGCTTACTGGGATGGAAATGCATCCTCTTCGATCTCGAAAGTCGTTCCTTAATTTTCATCAGCACTTGGGCTTTCGGAGCGTTAAGAGGGGCGTAGTTGTAAAATCTTCATTAGAAAAAATCTCGGCGTGCCCTTCCATCGGGGCTTCCCTGCCTCCAAGCTTGGAGGAGGGTTCGAGCTTGCTTGCACCCGAACGGAGTTTGGGAACGTGGTCGAGCTTCGCTCGGCTTTCCTTCGATGGGCTTGCCTGGCCCGATGATTCACCGCTTACCATGGGCTTCATCATCCTTGGCCTTGAGGGCTTCTTTGGCCCGAGCATACCCTTCAACCCGAGCTAGCATGTCAGCAAAGTCTTTGAGGTACTTCTTTTTCAGAGAGAACAGCAAATCATTCTTCTAGAGACTGCCCTTGAGAGCGGCCATGGCGATTGATTGATCTAGATTTTGAATCTCTAATGCGACAGCATTAAATTGGATGACATAAGTCTGGATGGATTCTCTCTCTCTGCTTGATGGTTAGTAGAAAATCTGAACCTCGATGCGATCGTGGGCTGCGAACTGATGGCTCATCTGATCAAACGATAAGATGGTATTCGACTTCAGTGCCGAGTACCAGTTTCTTATAGCTCTCTTAAGGGTGGAGGGAAAAGCTTGGTATAAAATAGCATCTGGTGCGCCATGGAGCAACATCATTGTTCGAAAGATTTTCAAGTGGTCGATCGGATCAGTGGTTCCATCGTAACTCTCAAACTACGGAAGCTTGAAGTTCGGTGGGATTGATTCCTGCATAATTTTCTACAAAAAAAGAGGATCAGTACAAATATCATTACCATGCGAGGAGGGAGTGTGATGGAGCTCTTCGATCTGTCGGCTCATTTCTAGGAGCCTTTGATCCAAGAGGTCTTCACGGTTGTTGACCTTCAGGATTTTTCGGTAAAATAGGTGCAGAGCCTCCTCCTGGGTCGAGTTGTGGTCCGAGCAAGGGCCCTCCATCCTCTGCTTTTTCTTTTCATGGATCAGAGGTCGGGTTGCCCAAGTCGGCTGTTCCTAGATTGGACCATAGTGCTCCGAAGAATTCTGCGCCGGTCGAGTTGGTGCCAAGTGAAGGAAAATCCTGATTTTCCGGTCCACATTCGTCCAGATCTGATCAGATCAAGAGATATATTTCAAAAAAAATTTTCTTGATCTCAATCAGATCTTGATATATTTTAGATCTGATTCTTATTATTTTAATAAATAAAATAAAATAAGATAAATTAAATCAAATTTAATTTACCTGATTTGGGTAATCCTATTATCCTGTAGATGATCCTGATTGTAGCGGAAGGTTTTGGATCTTAGCCACGCAAGCGCCTGGCCTCTACCGGTATCCACTCAGGTTGGATCTAGAGATCCTCTTCTTCTCTATCACACCAAAAATCAGATCTGGATCTGATCTGGAGGATCTTGAAAACTTCTTTTGAAGATCAGCAGTCATCCTTTGCAGCAGTGCAGCCTTCTTCTTTTGATCGCCTTTCTTTTGATCTGGAATGCACCAACCTAAGTCCAAAACCCTTTTGGACATGGAGAGGAGAAGGAGGAGAAGTTTAGGCATGGAGGAAGAGGCAGCCTTGGGCGTGGGAAATCTCTATTCAATTGCATTAGAATCTGAGTTGGGCGCAGGGTCTTATTTATAGACTAAGCGTGATCCAACTCCTCTTCCTCTCAACCAATCACAACCCTTTGTGAAATCAGATCTAAATCTGATTGGTTAGAATAGAGTCCCTTGGATTCCTCCTTAGAGGGCGCCTAAGACCAGTCAAACTGGATTCTTAGTAGAACTCTGATTGGAATCCAAAAGGGAGGTGGAGTCCTTGTCCAACAAGGACTCCAAGGCGCCTCCAACTTGGGCGCACGCCTAGGGTGGCGTGCGCCCTCCTCCTTGCCAGGTTCTGGCAGGGGGATAGGCCCCCACCAGTTCTTCAATAGGTGCATGACACGTGGACAAAAGTCAAAGTGTCTATGGTCAATATTTGATCAGTCAAAGGTCAACTTTTGACCAAAGTCAAAGGACCAAAAATGGCAGGTGACCAAAAATGGCAGGTCATGTCTTATAAAATAAGACAACCTTCTCTAACTTGGACAACCTCCAGTTAGACCATATGAAGGCCTCTGATTGAGCACAAACTCCTTTGGCTCAGTCAGGACAACTTATTTGTGATAGTAAAAGAAGAACGTTAGGTTCAATCGAGTGCTAGCACGATTTCCTTGAACCTAATTGAATCTCATTCAGATCAATTGAACTAGATCAGTTCAACTGATGATCACCAGATTCAAACCCTTGTTTGTGTGACCCAGTTAGATTCAGTTCTGTATGGTAATGGGATATGTCATGATCTCTATCATAGACATCATCGAAACTTCTTTCGATGGATCAGAACTCTTCTGATTCGAACAGCTAGAATGATCGATCATCTAAATCATTCTAATTATTTCCAAAATCCACCAGTGACACCTAGCAGTATATGGTGGCAACCCATCAGAGCTGAATGCGAACCTCTTGGTGCAGCTACCTGTGTGATTAAGTTCTTCTATCTTGAGCTCCGATCAGATTAGGGTTAAGGTAAACTCGTCAAACCCTAATCTCTGTCATATGATATAATCATTCGATTCGAGTCCAATGTGAAAACCTAAATAGAAACTCTTTCTATTATTTCACTCTGCCATGGCCATGGGCTTCAGGACTTGATTCTCATGATTATCATAGGGCTGCTCCTCTACCACCGAGGTAGATAGATCCCATCTTGATGCAATCCAGTTCCTACAATGAACATGTCATAGCCAACATACACCTCAGGGTTCCATACGGCTAGGAGACCGAGTAATGGTGTAGTCAAACTATAACACCCTCAAGGTAAACTGCCGATGCATCTCAGGTCAAAGAACCAGACACACTACTGCAGCATCGAGTCAGTCATTGACGAGAAGGTAGACTCCCTAATGACTACTCGAGGTGGTCACGCTCAGTGCCCTCGTTCTCTAACGAGTATCTGTACTCTCGCTCCGGTGTCTCCACACCGTAGACTCAAGACTCATCTACTAAAGAGAAGCGATCGTACACCAACCTTCCGGATCAATCATCATCCTCGTGATGATCCTATGGTCGGGAGCTGTTTATGAGTTAATAATGATTATTCATATTTCAAATTTTCAACTCTTGAAAATATGAATTATCATTACCATTAACTCAAAGGATGTATCACAGACACTAAATACACAGGTGTGATAGAAAATAACCCATTTTATTAATTATAGTCAAAATTATAATTTTGCCTCTAGAAGTGTATTACAAGTGTCAGCCAATTCTGGCTTCTAGGGCACATATATCTAACAATCTCCCACTTATCCTAAAGCCAATTGGCTACAAGTCTAAGTCCCATCTTCTCAAGGTGGGCTTCGATCTTCTGTTGTCCCAACGGCTTTGTAAGTGGGTCTGCCATATTATCTGCGGAGTTGACTCTCTTGACCTCAACGTAACCTTTCTCAAGGTAATCGCGGATGAGATGATATCACCGCTCAATGTGCTTGGACTTCTGGTGAGACCTCGGCTCCTTAGCAAGGGCTATGGCGCCATTGTTGTCGCAGTAAAGAGGAATGGCATCTGATGGCATTACTCCAATTTCTGCAGCAAACTTCTTATACCAGAATGCTTCCTTTGCAGCCTCTGATGTAGCTATATATTCTGCTTCCATGGTGGAATCTGCTATCACAGTTTGCTTGAAACTCTTCCAGCTGACAGTTCCACCATTGCACACAAATAGACTTCCAGATGTCGACTTTCGATCATCTATATCAGACATGAAGTCCGAGTCTGTGTATCCTTGAACTTAGAGTTCTCCATTACCAAAGACCAACATCATATCCTTAGTTCTTCTCAAGTACTTAAGGATACATTTCACAGAAGTCCAGTGTTCTTCATCTGGATTTGACTGATATCTGCTTGTGACACTCACAGCATGGGCTATATCAGGTCGTGTACATAGCATGGCATACATGACGCTCCCTATTGCAGAAGCATAAGGGATCTGGCTCATGCGTTCTATTTCCTCAGGTGTGCTGGGGCACATCTTCTTGGAAAGATGAATACCATGTCTGAAGGATATTAATCCCCTCTTAGAGTTTTCCATACTAAACCTCTTTAGTACTTCCTCTATGTACATCTTCTGTGAAAGTCCTAGCATCCTATTCGGTCTATCCCTATAGACCTTAATTCCTAGAATAAAGGATGCTTCACCTAGGTCTTTCATGGAAAATTCCTTGGACAACCACATCTTGACTGATGTCAACATGGGAATATCATTCCCAATAAGGAGGATGTCATCCACGTACAATATGAGGAAGACAACAGCGCTCCCACTGACCCTTTTGAAAACACATGGTTCCTCTTCGTTTTTGATGAAACCAAACTTTTTGATCACATCATTGAAATGAGTATTCCAGCTCCGAGATGCTTGCTTAAGTCCATATATGGACCTTTGCAGCTTGCAAACCTTGTGATCAGTATCACTGGATGTGAAATCTAGCGGCTGTTCCATATAGATATCTTCCTCAAGATATCCATTTAGGAATGCCGTTTTCACGTCCATTTGCCATATTTCATAATCGAAATAGGCTGCAACGGCAAGCAATGTGCGGATAGATTTTAGCATAGCTACCGGAGAAAAGGTATCCTGATAGTCAATGCCTTCACGTTGACTATAACCTTTTGCCACTAGTCTAGCCTTGAATGTCTCCACATTCCCATCTGCACCAATCTTTCTCTTGAAGATCCATTTACACCCAATAGGTACTATACCTTCTGGTGGATCTACCAAGGTCCAAACTTGGTTTGAGTGCATCGAGTCGATCTCTGACTTCATTGCTTCAAGCCATTTCTCGGAGTCGATATCTGATATCTCCTCGTTGTAGGTTTTGGGATCATCACCATGAGCACCATTACCTATGAGGAACATTTTCTCTACGTCCTCTGAAATAATACCTAAGTATTTTTCAGGGGGACGGAAAACTCTTTCCGATCTACGAGGTGGAGGAGGTAGTGTTCTTATTGGCTCAACCTGATTTGATTCCAATTGGTCCTTAGCTCTTTCCACTTGTGAGACTTTCTCATCAAGCTTAATCTGCTTTCCAATGCCACTATCTTGAATAAACTATTTTTCAAGAAATATGGCATGTCGACTCACAATCACATTGTGGTCTTCTGGAATGTAGAAATAGTATCCTAATGATTCTTTAGGATATCCTATGAATCGAGCTCTGAAGGACCTAAATTCTAACTTGTCCGCTTGTTGTCTTTTGACATAAGCCGGACAACCCCAAATTCTGAGATGACTCAGACTTGGTTTCTTACCATGCCATATCTCATATGGTGTAGTAGGAACGGTTTTAGAGGAAACCCTATTCAGTAGATAAATTGAAGTTAATAATGAATGTCCCCAAAGGAAATCAGGGAGGTCTGTGAAGCTCATCATGGATCGAACCATATTCAATAGAGTTCGATTTCTCCGTTCTGAAATCCCGTTGAGTTGAGGTGTTCCTGGTGGAGTCCATTGAGAGACTATGTCATTTTCCTTAAGATAGTCTAGGAATTTTCGGCTAAGGTATTCACCTCCTCGATCTGATCGAAGAACCTTAATGGGTTTTTCAGTTTGTTTTTCTACTTTATGTCTGAATTCTTTGAACTTTTCAAAAGCTTCAGACTTATGTCTCATAAGATACACATATCCATACCTAGACAGATCATCGGTAAAGGTAATGAAGCAGACAAAATTGCCTCTAGCCGGCACATCGAATGGGCCGCACACATCAGTATGTACTAGGGCAAGGAGATCTGTGGCCCTCTCCCCATGTCCAACAAAAGAGAGTTTAGTCATTTTGCCTTGAAGACAAGATTCATAAGTTGGATATGACTCAAAAGTCAATAGACTCAATAGCCCATTTTTCTCCAATTTGTTAATCCTATCTTCTGCTATATGACCTAATCTCAGGTGCCATAGATATCTGTTGTTTGAACTATCCCTAGGTCATTTGGCATTCACGTTTTGCTCAATAGTTAAAATAGGTACATCAATATGCAACTGATAAAGACCATTAACAAGGAAATCATTTGCAATTTTATTTCTTTCATAAAGAATGTTACAATGGTCCTTAAAGAAGGTGATCACATAACCTTCTTGTGCTAAGCATGAAACAGAAATCAAATTCCTGCTAGCTGCAGGCACATAATAACAGTCTTTTAAAACTAAGTCTAAACCAGATGATAATCGAAGAGGGTATGTTCCCACGGCTACTGCAGCAACTCTTGCTCCATTACCGACGCGTAGGATCATGTCTCCATCCCTCAGCCTCCTGCTATCCTCAAGACCCTGCATAGAAGTGCATAGGTGAGCACTAGATCCAGAGTCAAGCACCCAACTGGATGCAGAAGAAACCGTAAGGTTAGACTCAATAACGAGCATACCTCCAGAAGGACCTTCCTTCTTGTTCTTTAGGGTGGCCAGGTAAATAGGGTAGTTCCGCTTCCAATGGCCGTCGCTGTTGCAATGGAAACACTTTCCTTTGACATCGACCTTCTTTTTCGATTCTGCCTTCTTCTTCTTTGATCCTTCCATCTTTTGCTTTTTCACAGACTTTTTTTTCTTTCCATAAGACTTTCTTTTGGAAGAAGTCCGTTCCATAGCAAGAACTGAGCCTTTAGAACCTTTCATAGAAAGCTTAGCGGTAACCAGCATATTCATTAACTCGGCCAAGGAATTCTGAAGTTTATGCATGTGGTAATTCATGATGAATTGCCCAAATGCATCAGTCAAGGATTGCAGAATAATATCGTTCTGCAGATCCAAGTCCAACTTCACACCGAGCTTCTCAAGCTCTTCCATGTCCTTGATCATTGTCAGACAGTGATCTTGGACTGACTGCCCATCATGCATCTTAGCCTTAAAAAGTCGTTTTGTGACTTGATATTTGGCTGCGCGACTCTGTTCACCAAACATCTCCTGTAGGTGAGCCAACATTTGGCGAGCAGTCCCGATATCTTCATGTTGGTGCTGGAGCTCATCAGACATCGAGTCCAACATGTAATATCTGGCCTTATTGTCTTCGTCAATCCATTTTTCCAGAGACGCTCTCTGTTCAGTGGATGGTCGAGCTGGTAAGGTGGGAGGGTCCTGGTCCAAAACATGTGTTAACTTCTCTGAACCCAAAATAATTTTGTAGTTCCTGAGCCAATCTTTATAATTGGATCCAGTCAGTCTATGTGTCTAGGATATGTGCCAGTGGGTTGGACGCAGACATTTTCCTGTAGAGAGTCAAAGATTCTAGTTAGATACTGTAATTTTGACTTGACCAATTTATTTAGGGATTTTATTTTTAAATAAATTAGCTTCCACTATTTTCTTGGATCCCTACACTTCCTCTGTAAAGATGCAAAAATCTCCGCGATTGATGATTTCTAGTGGGTGGTGCGGTCTCACCAACTGACTCATCACCTCACCTAACAGTTATTGGTGATGGGTTAGCCAATGAGTGAACAACTCTTGTTCAATGATTCTCTAATCATAGTGCACCCAAACTTGATCTCTAATTCATGAATCTCACCGTATTCAGAATATTGATCCACTCCTTAGTTAAATCAGACCCACCATTTGCATAGACTGGGTTCCTAATTGGGTCTCTCATGTATCCGGAATATTGAGCCCAACTCATCCTCCAGCCCATAGCATCCAATGCCTAATAGACATGGTTGCGTCTTCTCGGTGCAACTGAGCCACTGTATCCAGCCGAGAACAATCAATTTTGAGAAGGGCCCGCACATCTACAATGGTGGAAGACCTCAGACTTAATCTTTTCTTAGGGAGAATTGATTCAGATCTCATTAAACTAGACTTGACTTAGTCATAACAATTATGACTAACCTAGTGGCATGGGTTAGCTCGGATTATTGACCACCTCAGATCAGAACTGTGTCAACAGATATGGCCAGGTAAGTGAGACCGGTGGAAGGAATATGCCATTAACTCGTACAAGAACGCATTCAGGTCGAGTAGCTTCCAATTAAAAATCAATCGATCGTCTATGCCAAACTTACCTTAGACACCAAATTGTTGAGTCAGAACCAATTGGGTTAGCCTATAATCCAGACTCTAACCTCTGAGCCTAATTAGGTCTTGCTTGATCGTGACCCGATCTTGACCCAGACTTAATCCTATTAGGCTGGTCAATTTAAGCATTGTTGATCCCATCTAACCAACTTTTGATTCGGTTTGATCAACCGCTTAGACCTAATTGAGCTACCCAAGCCCGAACCCAGTATTATGAATATGTCTTAGATCTGAAATTTTTAATTTTAGACCTAATTAATATTCCATAAACTTAATTCTTAATTAAGTTGGGTTCATAAACAAAATATGCACAATAAATCCTAAGATTTCAGGATCTAGGGTTTTGCAGAAAGTAAGTTTTGGGTTTCTGATTAAGGATGAACACGCAGCACCCCTACACGTCATAAGAACACCTCATCGAATGGGAAGAGAGGGCCTTTAAACCCTTCTTCATTCTTATGACCGGACGGCCAAGAGGAACGCCTTAATCAGGAACATGTAAATCTACAAAACAGTATAGATCTATATCATATATCTCATATACAAATTTAGATCTAATCAAGGCATATTTTGCATACATCTCATGTATCAAATCATGCATATTTTCAGATCTAAATTATCTCATAATAATCTAAAAAATTATATTTAAATTGATCTAATCAAAATAAATTCTAATCTAGACAATTATGTAGAACTATTCTACAACTAGTCTAGACATGCATCAATCATATCTCATATAATATTAAAAATTAAATAATTTTTATTTGCTGTTTATCAGATGTTATTATAACACTTATAATATCAGAAAATAGTAAATAAGAAGATCTAAAATATGATTTAATCAGATTAAATCAAAGACATGCAAAACTATTCTATAGAACTATTCTATTCTAGAACTAGTCATGCATATCTTCTTAATCTTAGATCCAAATCATTTAATTTTAATTTTTTTGATTTCAGATCTGATCACATCTCATGTGACATCTAAAATCACTTTATTTTTTAATTAAAATAAAATTAAAATCAGATCTAAATAATTTAGAACCATGGCTCTGATACCAGTTGAAGGGAAAATCCTGATTTTTCGGTCCAGGTTCGTCCAGATCTGATCAGATCAAGAGATATATTTCAAAAATTTTTTTCTTGATCCCAATCAGATCTTGATATATTTTAGATCTGATTCTTATTATTTTAATAAATAAAATAAAATAAGATAAATTAAATCAAATTTAATTTACCTGATTTGGGTAATCCTATTACCCTGTAGATGATCCTGATTGCAGCGGAAGGTTCTGGATCTTAGCCACGCAAGCGCCTGGCCTCTACCGGTATCCACTCAGGTTGGATCTGGAGATCCTCTTCTTCTCTATCACACCTCCAAAAATCAGATCTGGATCTGATCTGGAGGATCTTCAAAACTCCTTTTGAAGATCAGCAGTCGTCCTTTGCAGCAGTGCAGCCTTCTTCTTTTGATCGCCTTTCTTTGATCTGGAATCGCACCAACCTAAGGTCCAAAACTCCTTTTGGACGTGGAGAGGAGAAGGAGGAGAAGAGTTTATGGCATGGAGGAAGAGGGAGAGAGGCAGCCTTGGGGCGTGGGAAAATCTCTATTCAATTGCATTAGAATCTGAGTTGGGCGCAGGGTCTTATTTATAGACTAAGCGTGATCCAACTCCTCTTCCTCTCAACCAATCACAACCCTTTGTGAAATCAGATCTAAATCTGATTGGTTGGAATAGAGTCCCCTGGATTCCTCCTTAGAGGGCGCCTAAGACCAGTCAAACTGGATTCTTAGTAGAACTCTGATTGGAATCCAAAAGGGAGGTGGAGTCCTTGTCCAACAAGGACTCCAAGGCGCCTCCAACTTGGGTGCACGCCTAGGATGGCGTGCGCCCTCCTCCTTGCCAGGTTCTGGCAGGGGGATAGGCTTCCACCAGTTCTCCAATAGGTGCATGACACATGGACAAAAGTCAAAGTGTCTATGGTCAACATTTGACCAGTCAAAGGTCAACTTTTGATCAAAGTCAATGGACCAAAAATGGCAGGTGACCAAAAATGGCAGGTCATGTCTTATAAAATAAGACAACCTTCTCTAACTTGGACAACCTCCAGTTAGACCATATGAAGGCCTCTGATTGAGCACAAACTCCTTTGGCTCAGTTAGGACAACTTATTTGTGATAGTAAAAGAAGAACTTTAGGTTTAATCGAGTGCTAGCACGATTTCCTTGAACCTAATTGAATCTCATTCAGATCAATTGAACTAGATCAGTTCAATTGATGATCACCAGATTCAAACCCTTATTTGTGTGACCCAGTTAGGTTCAATTCTGTATGGTAATGGGATATGTCATGATCTCTATCATAGACATCATCGAAACTCCTTTCGATGGATCAGAACTCTTATGATTCGAACAGCTAGAATGATCGATCATCTAAATCATTCTAATTGTTCCCAAAATCCACTAGTGACACCTAGCAGTATATGGTGGCAACCCATCAGAGCTGAATGCGAACCTCTTGGTGCAGCTATATGTGTGATTAAGTTCTTCTATCTTGAGCCCCGATCAGATTAGGATTAAGGTAAACTCGCCAAACCCTAGTCTCTGTCATATGATATAATCATTCGATTCGAGTCCAATATGAAAACCTAAATAGAAACTCTTTCTATTATTTCACTCTGCCATGGCCATGGGCTTCAGGACTTGATTCTCATGATTATCATAGGGCTGCTCCTCTACCACCGAGGTAGATAGATCCCATCTTGATGCAATCCAGTTCCTACAATGAACATGTCATAGCCAACATACACCTCAGGGTTCCATATGGCTAGGAGATCGAGTAATGGTGTAGTCAAACTATAACACCCTCAAGGTGAACTACCGATGCATCTCAGGTCAAAGAACCAGACACACTACTGCAGCATCGAGTCAGTCATTGACGAGAAGGTAGACTTCCTAATGACTACTCGAGGTGGTCACGCTCAGTGCCCTCGTTCTCTAATGAGTACCTGTACTCTCGCTCCGGTGTCTCCACACCGTAGACTCAAGACTCATCTACTAAAGAGAAGCGATCGTACACCAACCTTCCGGATCAATCACCATCCTCGTGATGATCCTATGGTCGGGAGCTGTTTATGAGTTAATAATGATTATTCATGTCTTAAATTTTTAACTCTTGAAAATATGAATTATCATTACCATTAACTCAAAGGATGTATCACAGACACTAAATACACAGGTGTGATAGAAAATAACCCATTTTATTAATTATAGTCAAAATTATAATTTTGTCTCCAGAAGTGTATTACAAGTGTCAGCCAATTCTGACTTCTAGGGCACATATATCTAACACCAAGGCCTACCGATGCATGGCCTACATTACCTTCATGAGACCACGAATCTGCTGGACGAGCAAGTTGAACTGCTCCACTTTCACCATGGCTACAGGTGGAATCTGGATTGCCGAAGCTAAAGCGGGGGTAGATGGATCTGGATGGGATCGAGCCACGGAGGCCGCCGATCTCCGAGTCGAAGCTCTCCTAGGAGGCATTTGTCTCAGAAAAGAACTCTGGGTCAGAAAGGAGATCTGAAAAGATGAAAGAGAGAAATCATCGCTGAGCACTCCTTCAAGAACAAGGAAACCTAAAAAATAGAGGGTCCTTCCTCTAGCACCAAATCTGTTGGTGCTGAATCTGGTTGACGTCGGATCGAGCTAGAGTGGAGGATGATGAGATCGCCGTCGGTGACCTACAAAATAAAGTTCCATTCGGAGTCAGTGGTGGTGGCTCCGATAGGATCCTCCGATGATCAAGTCAGCTCTTCTGGCCAACAGAAATAGAGTGCTCAGTAATGAGAAGTAAGCTTTGAGCCTTAGAGGAGAGAGGAGAGCTTAGAGCTTAGAGAAAACATATTTGAAGGATTTCTTTTATAGACGGAGCTTGATTGATGGTGATGGCCATACCGCCTGATGGTGGATCGCTCGAGGCTGCGTGAAGTTTGGTACGAAGAGGATGGTATCGTCAGGCCGATTGTGACAGCCATACCATCCGATAGTGGTGGGTCGCTCAAGATCTGGTGGAGTCAGTCATGGAGGGGGGTGCCATCTGTAGCATTGCCTGGTAGATTGATGGTGATCATTCATCTAGATTTAATAGCCATGGCTCTAAGAAAGCAGACATTGATTGATGGACTTCGGCATGTATCAATTCCAGAGGAGTTCGGACTCCTGGAGGAGTTCGATCGAAGAAAAAGTTCGAAAGGAGTTCGACTTCTGGAGAAGTTCGGGTGAAGGGGATGTCTGCGAGAAGTTCGGCTCCTGAAGGAGTCCGACTGAAAGAAGAGATCAGAAAAAAGTTTGGCAACCATAGGAGTCCGTCTGCAAAAGTGATCTGAAAGGAGTTCGGCTCCTGAAGGAGTTCGTCTGTAGGAGCGATCCGAAAGAAGTTCGGCTCTTGAAGAAGTTCGGTTGGAAGAGCACGGAGGGAGTTCGGCTCTCGAGAAAGTCTGACTGGAGGTCGACTGCTGAGAAGTTTGGTCGGTTGAAGGGATTCGACTAAGACTCGACCGTTGGAGAGTTTGGAAGGGGCTCGGCCACTGAGGAGTTCGGCCAGCTAAAGGAGTTCGATGACTGGAGCTCGATCGCTGAGAAGTTCGATCGACTGAAGTAGTTCGGCTAAGACTCGCCCGTTGAAGCTCTTCTGTGGCTACTAATTGCATCGTCGGATTGAACTTTAGCAGGAGCAGGGTTTATCCCCAACAATCACAAAGTACTAAAGTTATGAAATAATCAACTATATGGTGTATAAAAGGATCTAGGATTTATATCTAAAATTTTTTTTGCACTCCTTGTTATTTGACCTTCATATTAGATCAATTATCATATCCTTATTCTCTTAAATTATTAATGTCAAGTCCAACATATTTTATTTCATCCACAATGGCATCAAAAAGATCTTTTTTAGTTGCAACATCTACTTTTAAGAATTTAAAAAAATATTTCATAATTTTAATTGGACTTGATGAAATATCTACACATCGTAATATAAAAGATATTTGCTCTTGATGACTTATATTTTGAGTGCAATCAAGTATTATTGAAAAATATTTTGCTTCTATAATTTTTTAATAATTTTATTTCTAATTTCACTTGCTAACAAATTTATTAATTTATTTTGTATATTATGTCCAAGATAATGAGTATGAAATTTATTATCTTTAATACGTCGAATATATTCTTGCATCATCGGATCGAATTCTGTAATCATTTTAATTAGAGTTAAAAAATTACCATTATTTTCTTTATAAATCTTTTCATTTTTTTCATGAAAATCCAAATTAATTTTACCAAGAGTTTTTACTACGGCAAGAATTCTTAATAATATTTTCTTTTAATATTCTACATCTCTATTTATTTGTTCTTGAATACTTTTATCAATTATTTTATTTTTCAACAATCTTATTTCTAAATTAATCCATAAACTCATATTAATAATATGCTCATTACTCATCTCTTAAGCTTAGCACTAAGGTTTCTCCAATTTCTAGTATTGACATTAGCTAGTTTACTTATATGAGAAGTAAAGTTAAACAATTTGTAATAAAAATAAAATATTTTATCTAAATTTTTTGAATAAATTAGCCATCTTCTTTCATGCTTTTTTTCATTTGCCAACTTTTGGATATAATATATAGTAGAAAAATATCTTGAGAATTCATCTTCAGAAAAATCTATATCATTAACTAGAATTGGATTTTTTTTACTAATAAATCTCTCAAATTTATATTAATATTTATCCATTGACTTGGATCATAAATATTTTTAGAAATCTAATTATTTAAATTAACAAGTTGGTTCTCTTTATCATGAGTTTAAAGGTCATTTTGAATCTGTTCGTTAACATCTTCTTGTTCTAGTATTTCATTATCATCTAACTCTAAAAGATTATTAACCTTTTCATTTAAAGAGTATTCATCAATATTTTTTAATTTATTATTTTTATTACTTATAAAAAATTTATCAACAGCTCTTTTTTAAGATTATATTAAACTTTTTTTTTTGAAGTTTTGAATAATCAGATTCATATTTTTGAGTTGATATATTTAAATTCTTATTATAAATTATCAAAAAAATTTAACTATTATAATTATCTTATATTTTTTAAATGACTAATACAAGATCAATAATCAAAATTTTTAATTTAATGAATCAACTATTAAATAAAATAAAAATAATATAATAATATAATATAAATTTTAAATTAAATAAAAAAAATTATAAAGATTAGAATAATAATATTCGATTGTCAAATGCTAATTGTAAATAGAACGAATAATCAGCTAATTATCTTATGTTATTGTGCAGGACAGCAAGAATGGAGAAATAAGTTAGAGCCTGTCACCAAGAAGAAGAGTAAATAAAGTTAGAAAAGAAGAATTAAAAAAAAAAAGATAGTTTTATAAGATGATAGTATATAGCCGTTGTCATTGGAAACTGGTGAGAGAATACGTTGGCTGTGGCCTGTGGGCAAATGGAACATTAACCAGCCTCCGGCTTTTTCAATCATCGGACACCACGTGGCTTGAGTCTTGACTCTTCCCATTTGCGGGAACATCCGAAATGGAAAGGGTCGAAAGGCAGTGCCTCCCTAACTCCCCGACGGCCGCGCAGGGACCCAAAGAACCCCATCGGAGATCGGAGACGCCTTTCAAGGCCTCCAGGCTTGATTGGACCACTGCCACCAGGACCAGGGCGGATCTCCATTTTTTTCATTAATGGGGCATCGAGGCAGGTCGGCGGACGATGGGTCGCCTGTGACGGCCGACGAGCTTGGCGTTGGGAACGAGAAAGCTGAAAGCAAAAAGCCGATGGATAGTGGCCCATGCCGTGCCTCTTCTTGCGGCCGTGTCGCCCAGCCCTCATCCGCCTCGAGGGTCGAGGTCTCTCTCTACAAGCTCTCCAATGGATCTTTCATCTTCGGCCATTCAACAATGATTTTCAATTGATCTCGTGTTCGTGGATGGTGGACTCAGGCTTTGATAATTGGTGCCATGATTTGGCTTCTACGATGGTTGGTGGGCATCGTTCATCTTCTCGTGGGTGGGTCGATGGATGGACGATCGGATGGGATGCAGGCTGATGAAGGGCCTGGGGATCTAAAATAGGGAGGATAGGGGAGGGCCTATAGCAAGGGCTTTGGTGGCTTTTTTTTTTTCGAAGCCGTCCCTGCTTATAATAGGAGGGATAGAACCTAGGCGACGAAATTAAAGTCCCTGTTCGTCTTTTGGAGTCTTGGGATAAATATTTATATCCTAATAGGCCTACTTCCAGGCACCGTACCAGCTCACGAGAGCTCTCCCATTCACGAATCGATTAAACACACGAGTATCTGCACACGTGCGACCCCACGGTTTAAAAAAACTAGCGTTCCTTTGGGGTACTCCAGACGCGGGCCTCCATTGAATGAAACCTTAAACCAATCCGCAATTTGCAAGCATTCGGTCCCGCTCTCCGGATCCATTTAAAAAACCCTTATAAAAGCCCCCGAAACAAAACGCTACCCATCATCATTCTTCCGCTTTCCGATCGATCCGTAGAGAGAAACAGCGAGCGTGTCCAAGCCTCGCCTCGCCTCTTCTACTATTCCTCCATTCGCCGAAGGGAACTCGGAGGAATCGCGAGATTCTGCTGGTCCGAAGCTGAGGTATTCCTCTCCGATCTCTGATCTGGGGTTGGTGTTCGATCTAGACCTGACGAGTCCTGTTCCGTCTTGGATTTATTGGCCATTCTTTAGTAGCCACTAGCTCCGTGAGCCAATAGGAATAACGTTAGGGTTTCTTGGATCTCATTTGGAAGCGATCCGGTCTATTATTTGGAATTCTCTTGGTTTGGCTGGTTTAAATTAGAGCTTTTAGTCCTTTTTAGTAGTCATTTCTTTTTTCCTTCTTGATATTGCGCCGATTTATGGGTTCAATGGCATTAATCTAATGATGTTCGATCTGGTTCTCAGACGATCGTTTTTCTCCTGCGATTTAGTTTTATTTATTTATTTTGTGTTTCTTTTAAAGAAGTTATGTATTTTTTTTAATAAATATTGTCTTTCATGTCTCATTTATATATTGAACTTTGTTCTGCTTGATATGTGTTTGCATTTCCTTGAGCTTTTCGTATGGTCAAGCTCATAATGTAGGAACTAATTGATAGTAAAACTGAAAATTTTGTCATTTTTTGATCGATTCGAGTTAATTCAGTAACAAAATGTGGAAAAATTAACTTGCCACAGTTCCTAATTGTTTTCGTATGGGTCAGAAAGTGGACGAGTTAACTTGTAAATCCATCCAAGATATTTAAGATACAAATTTTCCCAAATATTTTTTTTTCCAAAAAGAATGTTTTTGAGTTAATTTTATAGATAAAAGATTTCCCTTTGCTTTAATGAAGGGGAACCCAGTTGCGTGCAGCAGTCCTGCAAAGAAATGGACGGTGCATAGTGAAGCTTCATTGAAAATGCCAACTTCAGTCCAGATCACTGAAATTGGAATTTCAAGTACCAAAGTTGGTTTGAAAATTTGGCTTGATATTTCAAATGTTAACTTCAATGTGAACTGATGGGTAAAACTACTGATGCAATGCTTCATGCTTGCCTTCTATTTTCAGGAGAAGGGGGAAGTCTTCTATCAAGTGTTAATAAATTAGCTTAGGAATTAATTCAAATCATTACAATAATGAAAATCTAAAAACATAAGACATTGTGGTGGAAAAAATCATGAAAATCTAAAAAGGAATATTTGGAAAAATATCTTATAACAACTGAATAATGTAAATGTATAAGATATAAAAAAAAAAGGATCACTTTCTATAATGTCGTTTTTGGCACTCAACTGACTTTGATTCTTAACTGCTGAAAAACTCTGCCGAGATCATGAGTTGGATTTCTGAGTGCTGAGTTGGATTGTGAACATTTAAGCTATCCATCCACCAACCAATTTGACCATGAAGTTGTATTTCTGAGCTTAATAACAGTGGCAGAGTTGAAATTTTAGATCTTCAGGTCTGCTTACTTTCATGCTTGTTAATTTCCATTTTGCTGTCTCTAGATATTTGGTGTTGCAGTATTTGGGAAAGATAGGGTTCCATCCTCCTGTTGGGATTTAAGTAACGTTAATATGTGGCTTTTGTACACTGACACTGAATTTCTCTGTCCTTCAACCATGACTGAAAATACAAAGTTGGTTGCATGATTCCATATAGCAGTTAGACTGCCATTTGCCGACTACAAATTTATCCTCCTTAAAGGGGCACATCATCCTTAGGTTATCACGATATTCATTAATATTTGTCTGGAATTCCACAACTGATTTGTTGTTCCATTTTGGTTATTGGGTTATTTGCATGTTTTATCTTTTGTCAAAGCAATGGCAATGGAGATCACCCAGATCCTATTATCGGCCCAATCTCCAGATGCTAATGTCAGGACTGTTGCAGAGAAGAATCTTAAGCAGCTTCAGGAACAGAATCTCCCCATTTTCCTCCTCTCCTTATCTGCTGAACTGTCGAGTGACCAAAAGCCTCTGGAATCCCGAAGACTTGCTGGCATTATCCTTAAGAATTCTCTGGATGCAAAGGACATAATTAGGAAAGGAGATCTGGCACAATGTTGGGTAAATATTGATCCTAAAATAAAAACCCAGATCAAGCAATCTCTTTTCCAAACACTTGGGACATCTGTATCTGAGGCAGGGCACGCCTCATCACAAGTCATTGCAAAGATTGCTTCCATTGAGATCCCTCAAAAGCAATGGCCAGAGCTCATTGGCCACTTGCTATCCAACATGACCCAGCTAGAGACACCGGCCTCATTGAAACAAGCAACCCTCCAGGCACTGGGTTATGTTTGTGAGGAAATATCTTCACAGGACTTGGAGCAAGACCAGGTAAATGCAGTCCTTACCGCTGTTGTTCAGGGTATGTCTCAGACTGAACACAGCTCTGAAGTCCGTCTTGCTGCTGTTAAAGCACTATATAATGCTCTTGGTTTTGCTCAGCATAACTTTGAGAATGAGATGGAGCGGAATTTCATTTTGAAGGTTGTATGTGAGACTGCTGTATCAAAAGAGTTGGAGATTAGGCAGGCAGCATTTGAGTGCCTTGTTTCCATATCCTCTACATACTATGAGGTGCTTGAACAGTATATGCAGACATTATTCAATCTGACAGCAAATGCTGTGAAGACAGATGAAGAACCTGTTGCCCTTCAAGCTATTGAGTTCTGGAGTTCTATTTGTGATGAAGAGATTGAGATTCAAGAAGTCTATGGGGGAGCTGATGGTGCAGGCTCAGAGCATCACCATTTTCATTTTATAGAAAAAACACTTCCTTTTCTTGTTCCATTGTTGCTAGAAACTCTATTGAAACAAGAGGAGGATCAAGATCAAGATGAAGGTATCTGGAATTTGTCCATGGCTGGTGGGACCTGCTTAGGACTTGTTGCAAGGACTGTTGGAGATGTGATAGTGCCCCTTGCTATGCCCTTTGTGGAGACTAACATTGTAAAACCTGATTGGCAAAGCCGAGAAGCAGCCACCTATGCTTTTGGCTCCATTCTTGAAGGTCCATCAATTGAAAAGCTTTCTCCACTGGTTCATGCTGGTCTAAACTTCTTTCTTGATTCAATGAAAGACCAGAATAGCCATGTGAGGGACACCACTGCATGGGCCTTGGCTAGGATCTTCGAATTCTTGCATTCTCCAAGCACTCCCTATCCAGTTGTAACATCTGCAAATCTTCCTCATATCATGTCCGTATTGTTGGAAAGTATCAAAGATGTCCCTATCGTGGCTGAAAAGGTTTGTGGTTCCATTTACTTTCTTGCTCAGGGGTGTGAGGATGAGGGATCAGGATCAAGTTCCTCTGTCCTTTCACCTTACCTTCCTGACATCATTGCTGCTCTCCTTTTCTCTGCTGATCGCACAGACTCTAACAGTTCCAGGCTTCGGGCTTCTGCATGTGAAACCTTGAATGAGATAATAAGGTGCAGCAGCATACCTGAGACTTCTAATATGATTGCCCAGTTACTCCACACAATCATGACCAGATTAGGCCAGACTGTAGAGCTCCAAGTTGTTTCCCCAGATGACAGGTCGAAGCAAATTGATATTCAAGCTTTGCTCTGTGGTGTCCTCCAAGTATTGATTCAGAAGCTGAGTGCCTCTGATGAGACAAAGTCAATCATCCTACAGGCTGCTGATCAGATTATGATCTTGTTTCTCCAAGTGTTTGCTTGCCGCAATTCTACTGTGCATGAAGAAGCAATGCTTGCAATTGGAGCACTAGCTTATGCTACTGGAACAGAATTTGCTAAATACATGCCAGAGTTCTACAAGTATCTAGAGATGGGACTGCAAAATATTAAGGAGTATCAGGTCTGCTCTATCTCAGTTGGTGTCGTGGGGGATATCTGCCGCGCCTTGGATGACAAGGTCCTTCCCTATTGCGATGGTATCATGACTCATCTTCTTAGGAACCTCTCAAATTCCATGCTTAACCGGTCTGTCAAGCCTCCCATGTTCTCATGCTTGGGGGATGTTGCCCTTGCCATCCGTGAGCATTTTGAGAAGTATCTGCCCTATACAATGCCGATGCTGCAAGGAGCTGCTGAACTGTGCTCCCGGATGGATGGTGGTGATGAGGATTTGCTTGATTACGGAAACCAGCTTAGATGCGGCATATTTGATGCTTACTCTGGTATACTTCAGGGATTTAAGAACTCCAAGGCGGAGCTGATGGTTCCTTATGCAGGTCATCTTTTGCAATTTACAGAGGCAATCTTTAAAGACAAGGATAGGTATATATATGCTCCTCATGCATCGTTATTACATGCATTTGTGCCTGTCTGTGTTTTTATTAGTGTTATGAATTTGAGGTTTTTTTTTTTTTTTTAAATTTGTTTGCAGGGATGAGGGAGTGACTAAAGCTGCGGTTGCTGTCATGGGGGATCTCGCAGACACACTCGGTGCAAACACAAAGATCTTCTTCAGAGACTGTACTTTCCATAAGGATTTCTTAGGAGAGTGCTTTGCATCTAACGATGACCAACTGAAGCAGACAGCAACTTGGGCTCAGGGAATGATTGGACGTGTTCTGGTTTCATGAGGTGAAGCCACTTCTCGGAGTAAAACGAAGGTTCCTCTTTTCATTATACTGTTTCTTGTGATCGCAAAGCAGTTCAGTCTCAAGGTAGGTACAAGGATGTTGGGATGCAGACGCTTTTCAAACCCCTTTCTGTTCACCTGGGTCACTTTGTGCGAATGTGGCACTGACATGCCACTTGGGGACAAATGTTAATGGGTTTGGGTGTACGGGAACTCTATTAGCTAATGCATCCACTCGTTTGTGGCTCTTAGTAGTTTGGGTATGCACTGAGATTATTTTTGGATATCATTTGCTGCAGAAGTATGATCATTATTTTTTCTCTTTGTCCGTTAATTATGGTTCTGATGCTCCGTCTGTCAGAATTGTATGGGTTATTATTAAATTTTTTTTTCTTCCGATGATAATTTTTTTAGAGTTCAAGTTTATTGCAGATAAATCTCATTTTCATCGAAGTCCAATATGATGCTTAGCCTAATATAACTAATAATCATGAAAGAGCTTCGATCAAAAATTATCTCTTCAGCGATCGAACTCCTCTTGAATTTCTTCAGCAGTCGAATCCCTTTCGAACTCTAGCGATCGAACTTCTTTCGAACTCCTTCAGCAGCCAAATTTCTTCCGAACTCCTTCAGCAGTCGAACTTCTTTTGAACTCCTCCAGCGGTCGAACCCCTCCCGGATACCTTCAGCAGTCGAACTTCTCCAGCGGTCGAATCTCTTCCGGACTTCTTCAGTAGTCGAACTTCTTCCGAACTCCTCCAGCGACCGAATCCCTCCCGGACTCCTCCAGCAGTCGAACTCCTTTTGGACTTCTCCAGCGGCCGAACTCCTTTCGAACTTCTTCAGTAGTCAAATTTCTTTCGGACTTCTCCTTCAGCTGAACTGCTCCCAGACTTCTCCTTCAGCTGGACTTCTCCATCAGTTGGACTTCTTTCGGACTTCTTCTTCAGTCGAACTCCTCCTAGACTTCTTTTTCAATCGGACTTCTCCTTCAGTCGAACTTCTTCCAGACTTCTCCTTCAGTCGGACTTCTTCATCAGTTGGGCTTCTTCTGGACTTCTACATCAATCAAACTCCATCCGGATTTCTCCAGTATATTACTTTCAGATTTCAACTAGCATTCTTTTCGGATGATCTTCTCTAACCGTATTTTCTTTAGGAGTCCAAACTCCTCTGGAATTGATATATGTCAAAGCTCTTCATCTATTAACGTCTGTTTTCTCCGAACTTCGACTATTAAATATCAACGAACGGGCACATCACGACAATGGATACTACTCTCTATAACAAACTCCATGTGGCTCCAAGCGGTCTACTATCGGACGGTTACGGTTGTCACTATCAGTTTGTTACAGGCTCCGTCTATAAAAGAGACCCTTCAGATACGTTTTCTCTAAGCTCTCTTCTCTTTCCCAAAATTCTGCTGAATTCTTTCCTGAGCACTTCATTTCTGTTGGCCAGAAGAGTTGACTTGCTCGTCGGAGGATCTTACCGAAGCTACCACCATCGACTCCGGATGGAACTTTATTTTGCAGGTCACCGACGACGACCTCTTCTTTCTTAACTCCAGCTCGATTCGATGTCAATCAGATTCTACACCAACAGCATTGGCACTAGAGGAAGGGCCTTTGTACACCCTTATTCTTAAAAGAGTACTCAGTCGATCCTGTGGATCTTCTTCTTCAAGGTTCATCTCCATTCTCTTCCTCAATCCTAAGAAATGCCTCCAAAGAAGGCGACTACCCGAAGATCTACCGCTTCTGCCATCAGATCTGAGCCAGATTCATCCATTCATGCTCCATCGCCAACGCTTCAACCTCCTTCTCCACTGACGGCCACGATAGATTCGAAGCAGTTTAACCTGCTGATGCAGCAGATTTAGGGTCTCACCGAAATGGTGCAGGCCATGCGACAACCATCGGTGGTGGTTCCACCAGAAAATCCGCCATCGAAATGTTAGAAACTGGTCCCAAGGAGGAGCACTTGGGCTAGCATACCCATTGCCTCTGGAAAGAAAAAATAGAGAGCAGAGGATCCTTGTTCGGATCATGATTTTTTTGGAAGAGATCCTTCCCATCTATAGTTGGAAGCCTTCCAAGATCTGCGATCAAGATGACGTCCTCGATTAGAAACTATGAAAGATGGACTGATGGATTGAGAAACTCTGCCACGTCGCCCCGGCTCACCATGATGACGTCTGCATCGATCCTCCTTTCTCTCTCCAAATTATGCAAGAATATGTTCCGCCGAACTTCAAGCTTCCCTAACTTGAAAGCTACAATGGAACCTCTGATCCGATTGATTATCTGGAGGCCTTTCGAACTATAATGCTGCTCCATAGCGCATCAGATGCCATCTTATGTCGAGCTTTCTCATCTACCTTGAAGAGAGCAGCAAGAAACTGGTACTCAATGTTGAAGTCAGGTACGATCTTCTCCTTTGAGCAGATGAGCCATCAGTTTGTGGCTCATTTTGTTAGTAGTCGACGTCTCCACCGAGGTTCGAATTTTCTGATGAATATCAAGTAGAAGAAGGAGAAATCTGTTCGGACTTACGTCATCCGATTTAATGCTGATGCATTAGAGGTCCGGAACCTGAACCAGTCTATTGCAATGATCGCACTCAAGGACGGCCTTCAGAAGAATGATTTATTGTTCTTCCTAGAGAAGAACTACCCCAAAAACTTTGCTGATTTGCTAGCTCAGGCTGAAGGATATGCCTGAGTGGAAGAAGCCTTCAAGTTGAAGGATGAGGAAGCCATAGGAGAGCGACAGATGGGCGAGTCTAATAAACTCGCAGCTGATAGAGGGCCGAATGAAGTTCGACCGTGCTCACGGACTCTCCTCGAGCGTAAGCAAGCCCGGACTCCTCCTCGAGCTCGTCGTCAAAGAAGCCCCGATAGAAGGGTACGAAGAAGTTCTTTTCTCAGAAGGTTTCACAACTATGCCTCCCTCAATGCTCCAAAAATGCAAATATTGATGGAGATCAAGGAGAAACTACCGAAGTCTGAAAGAATGTGCACTCACCCTGGCAAGCGCAATCCTAGCGAATATTGTCTCTATCATCGTGACCATGGCCATGATACTGAAAAATGCATTCAGCTCCAAGACGAGATCGAGGAGCTCATCAGAAGAGGTTGGCTGGGTCGATTTCTCAAACGCTAGTCTGAAGCAAAAGAAAATCGGCCGAGGGCACTACCACAGTCAGAACCACTAAGGAGGGAGAAACAATAAGGAGATTGGTCGTCTCTCGATATCATCAATACTATCTCTGGAAGACTTCAGCGAGAAGAGGCCAGCGAATCTGAGGGATCAGTGAAGAGATGGAGGACTGAAAAATCCATGACCTTCACCGAGGATAATATCCAAGACAATCCAGAGCGCAAGTGGATTTTCTGTTAGTAAAGGCTCCCTCTGCTTACAATGCAATGCTCGGTCGGCCTAATCTAAATGCACTTCGGATGGTGGTGTCAACTTATTATTTGAAGATGAAGTTTCCGACGACTTATGGGATTGGAGAGATCATGGGAGATCACGCTCTAGCAAAGCACTGCTACTCAATTATTTCATAAAAGGAAGAACAGTCCGACCCTTATTCTATTGACGGGCTAGATGTCCGAGATGACCTCGTAGAAGAAAGAGGAGAATCAATGGAAGATCTTATCTCAATTTTTCTAAATGATGAGAATGTGGAGCATACGGTGCAAATTGGCTCCAATCTGGAAGATGAAGTTCGGAAGCAGCTCATCATCTTTTTATGGAGGAATGCCGACGTCTTCGCCTGGGTTTCAATGGATATGCCTGAAATTGACATCGAGGTTATGGAACATCGACTGGCCGTTGATCCCAAGCATCGATCGTGAAAGAAAGAGTTCGAGGCCATACACCAGAAAGGCAGAAGGCAATAGCAGAAGAAGTCGACAAGCTTCTCAACGCCGGATTTATTCAAGAAGTCAGCTATCTGACTTGGGTTTCTAACGTGGTTCTGGTCAAGAAGGCTAACGATAAGTGGAGGATGTGCATCGACTTTAAGAAGCTGAACAAGGCCTGCCCAATAGACAGCTACCTTATACCCAGAATCGACCAATTGGTAGACGCGACTTCAGGCTATGAGCTTCTCACCTTCATGGATGCCTTATTTGACTACAACCAAATTTGGATGGCACCAGAGGATGAGGAGAAGACTGCTTTTATCACTAACCATGGCCTTTACTGTTACAGGGTCATGCCCTTTGGACTCAAGAATGTAGGTGCAACTTATCGATGCTTGGTCAATAAAATCTTCAAGGAGCAGATCGACCGCGATATGGAGGTTTACGTCGATGACATGCTGGTCAAAAGCTGAATGTTTGTCAATCATGTTGCCGACTTTGAAAAGGCATTCGACGAGCTCAAGAACTACCTCGGCTCACCCCCCACTAGCCAAATCCGAATCTGGAGAGGAGCTGTTTCTCTATCTTACGGTCTCCCCTGCAGTGCTAGCGGCAGTCTTGGTCAAAGAAGAGGCAAAAATACAGTGATCAGTCTACTACATAAGCTGGATCCTAAGGGATGCCGAGACCAGCCGATCATAGCGATCCTTCATCAAATGGATGCTTCCAAAAAAATTATAAAATGGGCCATTAAATTAACAGAGTTCGACATCGACTATCGACCTCGATCAGCAATCAAGGTTCAGGCATTGGTCGACTTCATAGTTGAATGTACCATTCCAGACGATGTCGAGCTTCAACACCCTAATCTTTATTATATATTGGTAATAATGGGAGACTACCCTCCGAATTTAATCTCATGACAAATACGGTCATGTTAGGAACAAGAGGAGAACCTCATCCTAACGTGAGCAAAGTTGAAGACCTCGTTCATTTTAAACGAGGTGAGGGGAGAGGCCCTGACAACAGCCCTAATGTGCCCCAACAGTTTGTTAGGAATAGAAAGAGAACCTCGTCCTAATGTGAGCAAAGTCAAAGGCCTCATTTATTTTAGACGAGATGAGGGGAGAGGCTCTGACAACGGCCCTAATGTGCCCTACAGTCCGTTAGGAACATGAGGAGAACCTCATCCTAACGTGAGAAAAGTTGAAGACCTCATTTATTTTAGACGAGATGAGGGGAGAGGCCCTGACAATAATCCTAATGTACCCCTACAGTCCGTTAGGAATAGGAGAAGAACCTCATCCTAACATGAGCAAAATCGAAGGCCTCGTTTATCTTAGACGAGATGGAGAGAGAGACCCGAACGATGATCCGCTAATTTGCCTCCATAGTCCGTTAGGAATAGGAAGAGAACCTCATCCTAACGTGAGTAAAGTCGAAGGCTCCGTTCACCTTAGATGAGATGAGAGAAGACGGACGACAATGGTCCGAATGTGCCCCCATAGCCCGTTAGAAATAGGAGGAGAACCTCATCCTAATGCGAGCAAAGTCGAAGCTCTCGTTCATTTTTAGACGAGATGAGAGAAGAGGTTCGGACAACGGTCCGCTAATGTTCCCCCTACGGTTCTGTTAGGAATAGAAGGAAGAATCTCATCCTAACGTGAGCAAAGTCGAAGACCTCATTCATTTTAGACGAGATAAGAGAAGAGGCTCTGACCACGGTCCTAATGTGCCCTTACAGCCCATTAGGAATAGGAGGAGAACCTCATTCTAATGTGAGCAAAGTCGAAGGCCTGTTCATTTAGATGAAATGAGGGGAGAGGCTCTGACATGGCTCTAATATGCCCCTACAGTCTGTTAGGAATATGAGAAGAAACCTCATCCTAACATGAGCAAAGTTAAAGGCCTCGTTCATTTTAGACGAGATGAGGGAAGATGCCCTGACAACGGCCCTAATGTGCCCCTGCAGCCCATTAAGAATAGAAGGAGAACCTCGTCCTAACATGAGTAAAGTCGAAGGCTTCGATTCATTTTAAACGAGATGATGGGAGAGGCCCTGACAATGGTCCTATGTGCCTCTACAGTCCGTTAGAAACAGGAGGAGAACCTCATCCTAACGTGAGCAAATTCGAAGGCCTCATTCATTTTAGGCGAGATGAGGAAAGAGGCCTGACAATAGCCCTAATATGCTCCTGCAGTCCGTTAGGAATAAAGAGGAGAACCTCGTCTAACGTGAACAAAGTCGAAAACCTCGTTCATTTTAGACGAGATGAGGGGAGAGGCTCTGACAATGGTCCTAATGTGCCCCTACAGCTTGTTAGGAATAGGAGAAGAACCTCATCCTAACGTGAGCAAAGTCGAAGACCTCGTTCATTTTAGACGAGATGAGGAGAGACCCTGACAACGGTCTTAATGTGCCTCTACAATCCATTAGGAATAGGAGGAGAATCTCGTCCTAATGTGAGCAAAGTCGAAGGCCTCATTCATTTTAGATGAGGATGGAGGAGAGACCCTGACAACGGCCCTTAATGTATGCCCCCACAGCTCCGTTAGGAAATAGGAGGAGAACCTCATCCTAACGCGAGCAAAGTCGAAGCCTCGTCTCATTCATTTTAGATGACGATGTGAGGGAGAGGCCCTGACAACGGCCCTTAATGTGCCCCCACAGCCCGTTAGGAATAGGAGGAGAACCTCATCCTAACGTGAGCAAAGTCGAAGGCCTCGTTCATTTTAGACGAGATGGGGGAAGAGGCCCAGACAATGGATCCTTATGTGCCCCCCTGTAGTCCATTAGGAATAGGAGAAGAATCTCGTCCGTAACGCGAGCAAAGTTGAAGGCCTCGTTCATTTAGATAGACGAGATGGGGGAGAGGCCTATCGATGATCCTAACGGCCCATCCTATGTGCCCCCACAGCCCGTTAGTAAGAATAGGAGGAGAACCTCATCCTAACATGAGCAAAGTTAAAGACCGAGCTTCAAAGTCGGAATCTTGTAGACCAAAGATGTGGAGAAAGAAGAAGCTCGATGGAGAATCTTTACATGTGTTTTCCCACGACATCTGACTACGTCAATCGAAAGGCAGAACCTTATCGTGGTTTGCAGAGAGGTCCTAGTTCAACGCCAATAAGTCGGTGTAACAATGACTCGGCACGCAACAAGCACAAGCGCGGAACTCGGGATCAGACTTCGGCCTTCGCCATTTTTCCTTCCTTCCTTCAAATTTCGAACTCGAGAGTAGGAAGACTATTGTTAGGGATAAATTTTGCTCCTATCGAAGTTCAGTCTGATGCTTAGCCTAATATAACTGATAATCACGGAAGAGCTTCGATTGAAAATTCTTCTCCAGCAGTCGAACCCCTTTTGGACTCCTCGACGATCGAACTCCTTCCGAACCTCCTTCAACAACCCGAACTCCTCCAATGGCCGAACCCTCTCGGACTCCTTCAGCAGTCGAACTCTTCCAGCGGTCGAACCCCTCCTAACTCCTCCAGCGTTGAACTCCTTTCAGACTCCTTCAGTAGCCGAACCCCTCCCAGACTCCCTCCAGCGGTCGAACTTCTTTTGGATTCCTTCAGCAGCCAAACTTCTTTCAGACTCCTTCAACGGCCGAACTCCTTCCGACTCCTCCAGTAGCCGAACTCTCTCGGACTCCTTCAGTAGCCGAACTTCTTTCAGACTCCTCCAACGGTCGAACCCCTTTCGAACTCATTCAATAGTCAAACTCCTCCAGCGGTCGAATCCCTTCCGGACTCTTCTAACGGTCGAACTCCTTCCGGACTCCTTCAGCAGCCGAACTCCTTTCGAACTCCTCCAGCGGTCGAACCCCTTTCGGACTCCTTCAGCAATCGAACTTCTTTCGAACTTCTCCTTCAGTCGAACTTCTTTCAGACTTCTCCTTTAGTCGAACTCCTCCCAGACTTCTTCTTCAGTCGGACTTCTCCATCAGTCGGGCTCCTTCTAGACTTCTCCATCAGTCGAACTCCATCCAGATTTCTCCAGCGGATTACTTTCAGATTTTAACCAGCATTCCTCTTAGATGATCTTCTCTAGCCGTATTCCCTTTAGGAGTCCGAACTCTCCTAAAATTTATATATGTCAAAGCTCTTCACCTACCAACGTCTGTTTCCTCCGAACTTTGACTATTAAATCTCAATGAACGGGCATATTACGACAACGGATACTACTCTCTGTAACAAACTCCACATGGCCTCGAGCGGCCTACTATCGGACGGTTATGACTGTTACTATCAGTTTGTTATAGGCTCTATCTATAAAAGAGATCCTCCACATACGTTTTTTCTAAGCTTTCTTCTTCTTTGTAAAATTCTGCTGAATTCTTTTCCGAGCACTTCATTTCTATTGGCTAGAAGAGCTGATTTGATCATCGGAGAGTCCTATCAGAGCCATCACCATCGATTTTGGATGAAATTTTATTTTATAAGTCACCGGTGGCGACCTTTTTTTTTTTAACTCTAGTTTGATTCAGTGTCAACCAAATTTTGCATCAATAAAATTTTTTAAAGCTGACGCTAGCAATTGTAAGTTAATAGCCACGCTTCATTAATTCATAGGAATCCTCCTGATCGCGAGAATATTAGATTTTTTTTTTTAAAACAAAAACTTTTGGATGCAGAATTCGTGTCCAATCACTTTTTTGAAAATGTGAATGAAGTGAAGCTAGTCTAACTTCTCATATCTATCGTACTTACTTATGGTCTTTTTTTTGGGAAACGATGTGAAAAGAGTAAGTGGAGTCTATCCTTCATTGAAACATTCTGGTCAATGCCCTCATAATTTTTTAGATGCTGCAAATATGTTTGGATGGAAAGTAGTGATGTTGATGAGCAAAATCTGAGCGAACCAGGTGCAAAATTTTGGATATGTCTGCCTTGATGACCCAGCCTGAAAAAATGTCAAACGAGAGCCATGGTTTAGCAGCTTGACATCCTCAATGGAGAGGTTGCAACACAAACAGATGCTATAGATGAGGAGGCTCTCTTTTAGTCCTTCCGCTGAGGCCATCGTTCTACATTCCTGTGGACAAGGATTGGAGTTCAAATGGATGTGCGTGCTCTGCTGTGCGCATTGCTCCTGCCAGACCATCCAATTAACCCAATTTTTTTGCATCCATATGGGTCAAACTAGAGTATATGGCATACCATCCCGATGTATATGTGCTTGCCGTAAAATTATCACAAAGACTTTCCTTGCTCAAATATAAAGGATTGCAATGGCTGAGTTGGACGATGAAGTAACTGTGAATCTGAGAGGGAAGTGTTTGGTATAGTCCTGAACAACAACTGCAGCTCGGAGACCCCTGTGGAATGACTTCTGCGGAGCTTTCTCAGGTTTATTCTAATTTCTTAGCATGTATAATTACCTCACTGTTGCTTTGTGATTTGATGCTAGTTGGTTGCCATTTTAGTGTTGAACGTTGTTGTCAAAGCATGACGACAACAGGGATAGGACTTGTTGGGGATAAATCTCGCTTTCGTCGAAGTCCAGTCTGATATTCAGTCTGATGCAATCGATAGTCATGGAAGGGCTTCAGCGGACGAGCCTTAGTTGAACTTTTCAGCGGTCATGCCTCGGCCGAAATCTTTGAGGATCGGAGGAGCTTTTTCGGTTGAAACCTCAAATGGTCGTATCTCTCGGGCTTGAACTCTCAGCGACCGAGCTCTAGTCAGTATTTCACAGCATGTCGGTACTCCTTGCAGACTCTCCTTCGATCGAACTCGTCAGTGGTCGTGGTTCCGACCTTTGGAAAACTCCATCCACGGCCGAGCTCTCAGTTGGGATCCCACAGATCGAACTCCTCCCGAGCCTCTCCTTTAGTCGAACTCCTTCAAAGAGTTGAACTTCTTTGCAAATTGGTATAATGTTCGAATCACCAACCCATGTCTGCTTCCTCGAGCTACGACGTCGGACCTCAGCAGTATGCCGCTACTACATGTATGGCCACACCTTTTTCTTCGTAAACAAGCCCCATCACGGTCCAGCGACAGGACGATATGCCACCACTACTGGTGACACTAATTTTTCTTTCCTCTCGTAACCATATCTCATGACGATCACGATCCTTCAGTATGGCTGTCACATCATCCATCCTGTCTGACGATGCTTTTTCTTCGTACTCGACTCCATATGGTCCGAGCGGCCGCTACCAGACAGATGGGCCGTCACCATCAATCAATGCTTCGCCTATATAAAAGGGATCCTCCCAAATAATTAATATTTCCTTTAAGCTCTCATCTCCTTTTTGAAACTTGTCAAGAACTCATTAGGCATCCATTTCTGTTCGCAAGCTGACTTGATTCGGTCGAGGATCTTGCCGGAGCACCGGGTAACCTGTTCCCACCGTATTGCCTCCGATACACGATCTGCAAGGAGGCGATATCTGTATCTGGCTGCAGGGTCTTGACGGCGAACCGTCGTGGTCACTCCTAGTCTCTTTCAGTACTAGTGATGAGATCTGGGCGATCATGCAGATTCGTGGGACCAAGCGAAGTCTGGTTGGTCTGAGATAGGAGGAACCTAGCCTCCGAGGTTTTCTGTTCTTAAAGGAGTGCTCAGCATACGACCTTGTCTCTTCCCTCTCTAGAGATGCTTCCTTCTTCCTTCTTTAGAATTCTTCTCGAGAAAAAATGCCCAAGAGAGAGCTCTAAACCCGATCGATGTTATGGCCTCGATGTCCGATTTCACTTCAGATCCATCTACTCCGCTCCAGCCCCGGCAAACGTCCAGGTTCCATCTATAGCTGCAGTGGATGCGGAGCAGTTCAACCAATGCTCGTCCATAGTTCGTGGCCTCACGAAGGCGGTGTATGGCCATGCAGGCACGGCCCGGCACCAGCTACAACGGATGTGGAATTCTTCAGAGTCCCGTGTGGTCCATACAGGAAACGGCGACTTGGACTACCCCGACTCCGATCCTTGAAAGGAAGGGGCGAAAGGAGGAGGCCACCTTTGCTCGACATCGGCTCGACGCTAAGGGAAGCTATACGCATCCATTCTACCAAAAAAATTCTGGAGATCAAAGATCGTGAAGATCTCTTGGATCAAACGGCTCTTAGACTGAGCCGACGAATCGAAGAACTTTGCGTACACTTCCTCTCAAACGTGATAATGAATTTATACGCGGACTTTCTCTTTCAATCTTCTATAAGAAATCATGCAGGAATCTGTCCGCCAATTTCAAGCTTCCGTAGTTCGAGAAAGTTCGATAGACCACTTGATCCGATCTGACTTGAAAGTCTTCGAAACAACGATGTTGCCTCCATGCACGTCAAACACATCTTTGCCAAGCCTTCCCCCTCAACCCTAAGGAAGCTGTCAGAAACTGGTAACTTCGGTGCTTAAGCCGAATACTTTTACGTTTGAACCAGATGAGCCACAGTTGTAGTCGCACTTGTATCAGTAGTCGCATTTGCACCCTGTAGAGTTCAGATTCCTTGATGGCCATTAGCCAGAGAAGGGAGATCCATCCAGACTTATGTCAATTCAGTTTAATGCCACATATGGAGGTCCGAAATCTGGACCAAGTCAATCGCTGTGGCCGTCCTCAAAGGGTGGCCTTCAGAAGAGACCTTGCCTGTTTCCCTAAAAAAAAGTATCCCAGGGTTTTACATGACATGCTTAGCTCGGGCTGAAGGATATGTCCGGCAGAGGAGGCCTTTCCAAGGCCAGGATGATAGAAGCCGACGGTCGAAGAAGGGAAGCGAGTGAAGCTCGACCAATTCCGAACTCCTTCCTTATCGTAGGTGAGCCCCGAACTCCTCCCTCGACCTAAGGCGGGAAAAGCCCCGATGGAAAGGCACGCCTGGGGTTCTCTCCTCAGCATCGAAGTTTTTCTCCGATGAAGATTCATAAACTAACTACGCCCCCTTTACCTCCGAAATCTAGTCTGATAAAAATCAGGAAACAACTTTCGAGGTCGGAGAGGAGTGCATTCCCATCCCAACAACTGCGATCCCAATAAGTGTCCTATCTTTAATTTATCGTAGATCACGGCCACGAATACAGAGGAGTGCATCCAACTCCAGGAATGAGATGAAGAGCTCGTCAAGGCAAGGTAGACTCGTCGATTCCTACCGGAGACGGCCTAAGAGCGGGATGGGCGGCTAGGGCGTTAACCACCAAGTGGGAAAAGACATAAGAAGATCGCCGCCTCTCGCCATCATCAATACTATCTCGGGGACTTCAAGCAAGGAGAAGGCCAAGAGATCCGAGAATCGATGAAGAGGCGAAGACCATGAATCCATGATCTTTTACCGAGTGGATGGCCAGGGATCCAATTTATCGCACAAATGACGCAGTTAATAATTTCTTTGACATTGCTGACATACGATGTAACGCTGCATTTTGTGGATAATGAAAGCTCGACCGACGTATTATTTTACGACATCTTTTCAAAAATGTCCTTATCCGATGACCACTTGGGGCCTATGAATTTTTCGCTGGTAGGATTCACTGGCAATGTCATATCAATCAAAGGCATAATAACTTTGACTGTGATGGTAGGGCAACACTCAAAATTGATCAAAGCGTAGGTTGATTTTCTAGTCGTGTGGACTCCGTCTGCCTATAATGCCATTCTCGGCCAACTTGATCTAAATGCACTTCGAACGGTGGTGTCAACCTTATTATTTGAAGATGAAAGTTTCTGAATGAGTCGTGGGATAGAGAGGTCAGGAGAAGATCAGGCCTGACGAGGCACTGCTACTCAATCGTCCTGATAGGGAAGAAATGATCCGACCTTTATCTTATTTGATGGAACTTAGATGTACCGCGACGACCTCACTGAGGACGGGATAGCCCTATGGAGGACCTCGTCTCTATACCCTTAAATATGATCGATATTTCAGAAGTTAGAGCACGCCGGTGCAGATTGAGCTCCAACCTGGAGGCGCAGGTTCGGGAGCAAACTCGTTGCCTTCCGTCAGAAGAACAACGGACGTCTTCGCCTGACCCAGTGGATATAGCTGAGGAATTGAGTCGAGCGATCATGGAACATCATTGGCCATCGATCCGAGCACGATGATAAAGAAAAGATGCACCACCACGTTCGAAGAGGCAAGAAAGCAATCGTCGAAGAAGTAACAAGCTCTTCAAAGTCGGCCATTCGGAAGGTTAAATTATCCGACCTGGGTCTCAAACATGGCCTCGTCAAAAAAGGGCGAACAACAATGGAGGATGTGCGTTGACGTTTCAAAAGCTGATACAAGATCTATCCGAAAGATAGAAACCCTCCTACCAGGATTATCAACTGGTGGAATGCCAACCTTGGCCATGAGCCTCCTCACCTTTGGACACACTTTTCTGGTTATTAAATCAGATACGGATGGCGTCTGAGGACAAAGAGAAGACCACTTTCATTACTGACCGTAGTCTTTATTGTTATAGGGTCATGCCCTTTGGACTTAAAAATATAGGGGCAACGTACCAGCATTTGGTCAATAAGATCTTCAAAAAGCAAATCGACTGCAACATGGAGGTGTACGTGGATGATATGCTCATAAAAAATCGAGCTTCAATAGACCACCTCATCGATCTTAAAGAGACCTTCGGTGCACTCAGGAAGCACAAGATGAAACTGAACCCAACCAAGTGTGTCTTTGGCGTGACCTCCGAGAAATTTTTGGGGTTCATGGTGTCGAGATGCGGAATCGAAGCAAACTTCAAGAAAATTCAAGCCATTCAGAAGATGATCATTTCAAAGACGATCAAGAAAGTTCAGCGCCTGATCGAAAAGGTGGCGTCCCTAAATCGCTTTGTCTCAAGGTCAGCCGAATGATGTGTGCCCTTCTTTCAAGTTCTCAGACAACCAAAGAACTTCTGCTGGACGACGGAGTGCCAACAGATATTTGAAGAGCTTAAAAACTACCTCGGCTCATCCCCACTGCTGGCAAAGTCCGAATCCAAAGAAAAATTATTTCTGTACCTAGCTATCTCTTCGATGGTCCTGACGGCAGTCCTGGTCAAGGAAGAAGCGAAGATGCAACGACCGATCTACTACGTGAGCTGAGTCCTGAGGGATGCGGAGATCAGGTACTCTAGGTTAGAAAAACTAACTTACTCTCTTCTAATTGCTGTCAGAAGGCTCCGACTTTATTTTCAGGAGCACACCATAACGGTCCTCACGGACCAACCAATAAAAGCAGTCCTTCATCGAGCGGACGCTTTTGGAAGAATCGTAAAATGGACAATCGAGCTCACAGAGTTCGACATCAACTACCGACCCCGACCATCGATCTAAGGTCCAGATACTAGTAGATTTTATGTTAGAATGCACCATTCCAGTCGAAGTCGAGCTTGACAAAATGAGACTGGCGCCCTGCTATCAATAGTCGAACCTCCCGAGGAAAAGCCCAAACCTCTCCAAAGCTCGCTGGCTCTCCAGCGTGGATAGTTCATGCCAACTCACTGGACTGATGCGGAGATGGCTTGGTCAGCCTAGAGAAATCGTCGCGAGTAAACGCACTACATTTCGAGTTTTCCACGATCGAACAATGGGGCCGATATGAAGTGCTGATATCGTCGGATTAAAAGTAGCAAGGAAAATTAAAGGTAATCGATCTTCAAAATCTAGCAGTAATGTTTTAATTGATGGTCGACCTAAGTTAAGCGTAGCTACGAAGTGCGAGAGAAAGCATGTTGAGATACCTAGGAAAGGAGGAAATTTTGACTCGGTCTCGAATAGTTTTGGTATCAATAGATTCTGAGGTGAAAAATGCATAGAGCCGATCTCTTCTCCAATTGCCACTAGCCGCCGGAACTAACGTAAAAGAAAGTATTTTGTGGAGACTCTGCAAGTGCCCAGACCTAGAGAAATCTCAAGTGCATCCTGTACGAAGAAATTCGGCCAGGAGGCCTGGTTGATCCGTTGACTTCGCCTACTTTAAAAGGGGGTCCTTCTCAACGATCTAAAATAAGCTCGAATAACTCAGAATCAGTCCTCCTCTACCGTTTATTACATAAAAACGGGTTGTATAAAATGGTCATACTCCCTTCCATTCTGAGATATCCCCGACCTTCAGAAGGCGCAACTCTCATACTGTGGAGTGCCACGAAGGACTCCTATCGGAAAAGTCAGAGGAGCTAGGTCCCTATTGCAAAGACTATTCGGTAAGGGGTACTACTGGCCGACCTTGTTTCACGATTTCATGGAGTATGTGAAGAAGTGCGATCGCTGTCAGAAGAACGCCAGCGTATAAAGATAGCTGACATCCGAGCTTGCTTCGCTAAGCGCACCTTGGTCATTTGCGCAATGAAAAATGAATATACTTGGTCCCTTTCCGACGGCGTCCGGACAGCGAAAGTTTCTCCTAGTCACGATCGACTATTTCACCAAGTGGATCGAAGCTGAACCACTAGCAAAGATTACCAAGATCAAGGTGCAGGACTTCGTCTGAAAGTCACTAGTTTGTCGGTTTGATCTGTTCTGAATTCTTATAACCGACAATGGGTGATAGTTCGTTGGGACAAGGTTCGTCGAGTTCTGCGAAGGACTAAACATCTTCCATCACTTCACATCGGTGGCTCACCCACAGGCCAATGAGAAAGCTGAGGTAACCAACTGGACCCTACTGCAAGGCATCAAGACAAGGCTCGATAGGGCAAAGAAGGCCTGGGTGGACGAACTCTACCACGTCCTCTGGGTATATTGAACTACACAAAGGATGCTGATCGAAAAAACACCCTTGGCCTTCGACATGGAGGCAGTTATCCCAATCGAACTTAAGCTTCCGTCTGCACGAGTCGTGAGCTTCAACGAGTAGCACAATCCTTAGGATCTCAGAGTTAACCTCGACCTGCTAAAAGAAAAAAGGAAGGAAGCCCGCATCCGGATGACGGCTACAAACAGAAGGTGGCTCGGTACTATAACTCTAAAGTTAGAAACAAGACGTTCAGAGTGGAGGACTTAGTGCTCGGGCGAGTCACTATCTCTCAGCCTCAGGGTCAGAGAAAGCTCACCCCTAATTGGGAAGGCCCGTATGAAGTGGTGGAGGTCATCCGGTCCGGTACTTATTGCCTGAAGGAGCTCGGGGGGATGATGCTTCTATGATCTTGAAATTTAAAAAATCTGAGGATGTATTATCAGTAATCTCTCTTCAATAAAGCTGCTTCATTTTTGCATTATTATTTCTTGGTGCAAAAACTATGTGGTGACAGAAAAGAAGCAGTCGATAGTGGCTGTATTAGAAACAGGATGAGAACCTCATCCTAACATAAGTCGGTCAAAGTCCTTCAACCCCGACTGCAGGAGATAAGATCTTCCTTGAATGTCCGGGCCAACTTCGGCTGTAGGAGATAAGATCTCCCTCGAGGCAACCTCGACGATAGGAGATAAGATCTTCTTCGAGCGCCCGCATCAATCTCAACTGCAAGAGATAAGATCTCTTCTTGGGGGCAACCTCGATTGCAGGAGATAAGATCTCCTCCGAGCGTCTGGGTCAACCTCGACTGCAAAGAGATAAAGATCTTCTCTGAGGCAACCTCGGCTGTAGGAGATAAGATCTCCCCCGAGTGTTCGGACCAACCTCGACTGCAGGAGATAAGATCTCCCCCGAGGCAATCTGATGGTAGGATATAAGATCTTTTCCGAGCGTTCGCATCAACCTCGGCTGCAGAAGATAAGATCTCCTCGAAACAACCTCGACTGTAGAAGATAAGATCTCCTCTGAGCGTCTGGGCCAATCTCAGCTGTAGGTGATAAAGATCTCTCCTGAGGCAACCTCGATGGTAGGAGATAAGATCTCCTCCGAGCATCCGCATCAACCTCGACCATAGGAGATAAGATCTCCCCCGGAGCAATCTCGGCTGTAGGAGATAAGATCTCTCCCGGGGGCAATCTCAGCTGTAGAAAATAAGATCTCCCCCGAGCGTCCGGGCCAACCTCGCTGCAGGAGATAAGATCTTCCTCGAGATAACCTCGGCTGTAGGAGAGATAAGATCTCCCCAAGCGTTTGGGCCAACCTCAGCTGTAGGAGATAAGATCTCCCTCGAGCATCTACATCAACCTCGATTGTAGGAGATAAGATCTCCTCTAGGGTAACCTCGACTGCAGAAGATAAGATCTCTCCCGGAGCAACCTTGGCTGTAGGAGATAAGATCTCCTCCGAGGCAACCTCGACTGTAAGAGAAAAGATCTCCTCCGAGCATTCGGGCCAATCTCGGCTGCAAAAGATAAGATCTCCTCCGAGGCAACCTCGGCTGTAGGAGATAAGATCTCCCTCGGGGCAATCTCGACTGCAGGAGATAAGATCTCCTCTAAGCGTCTGGGCCAACCTCAGCTGCAGGAGATAAGATCTTTCTTGAGGCAACCTCAGCTACAGGAGATAAGATCTCCTCCGAGCATCTGCATCAACCTCGACCGCAGGAGATAAGATCTCCTCCGAGGCAACCTCGGCTTCAAAAAATAAGATCTCTCCGAGCTTCAACTTCAACAGGTATAGAGTCCGAAAAAGGACTTCGATAGTCGCCTATTTTGGTACTCCATTCCTTCGAATTTCAAACTCGAGAGTGGAGAGGACTATTATTAGGGATAAATTTTGCTCCCATCGAAGTCCAATCTGATGCTCAGTCTGGTGCAATCGATAGTCACGGAAGGACTTCAGCGGATGAGCCTTAGTCGAACTCCTCAGTAGTCATGCCCCGATCGAATTCTTTAGAGACCGAGCTTTTTCGGTCGAACTCCTCAGCGGTCGTGCCCCGGCCAAACTCCTCAATGGTCGAGCTTCAGTCGAACTTTCACAGCAGTCAAACTCCTTCCAAGCTTCTCCTTCGGTCGAACTCCTCAGTGGTCGTGCCTCGACCGAACTCCTCAATGGTCGAGCTTCAGTCGGACTCCCACAGGAGTCAAACTTCTTCCGACCCTCTCCTTTAGCCGAACTCCTCCAGGAGTCCGAACTCCTTTGGAATTGGTATATGCCCGAGTCCACCAACCAACGTCTGCTTTCTCGAGCTACGGTTGTCGGACCTCGACGATATGACCGCCACTACTAGTCTGACGGTACTTTTTCCTCCGTAACAAGTTTCATGCGGCCCACGACTGAACGACATGGCCACCACTACTAGCGACACCATTCTCTCCGTAATCAGCCCCATGCGACCCACAATCTGCTAGTATGACTGTCACTATCCGTCTGACGATGCTTTTCTCTCCGTACCGAACTCCATGCGGCTCCGAGCGGCCTGCTACCAGATAGTATGACCGTCAACATCAATTAAGCTCCATCTATAAAAAGAAACCCTCCAGATATATTTTCTTTAAGCTCTCCTCTTCTTCTCGAAATTCTATCGAATTCATTCCAGAGCACTCTATTTCTGTTGGACAAAGCTGACTTGATCGTCGGAGGGTCCTGCCGGAGCCACCCCCCACCAGCTTCAGACGGCACTTTGTTTCGTAGGTCTTCGACGGCGATCTCATCCACCTCCACTCCAGCTGGATCCAGCGACAATCAGATTCTACACCAACATGACTCATCTTATATCTTTAAGTTCAGTAAAAAGTTACATTCGACTTCCTGTTAAGTGTATAAAATAGTTAGTGGTTTGATTACAATTTCATAGCTTAATATGGAACTTACATAATCTATCTCTTATTTTTTCTATAAAATTCAATAATTATATTTGATGTATGAATGGTTAAGGTAGATATGAGGTGGGGACTTCTTTTTATAATATTTACTTAAAGTTTCATAGAAGCACATATTCTGTAAATTAGAGGCGCAACCTTTATGCATTTATGTCTATGTCAAAAGGTGATAGATGCGAGCAGTGGAGACAATTACGTGGATGCCCACCCTGGTATTAATACTATATAATAGGGATACTGAGCATTCATATAACGCTTTTGTATTAGAAAATCTAATATTTGACCCATGCAATGCACATGAGGGTAACTAGAAAGTATGGAGTTGCATTTGTGGAAGGATAGTTGTTCTTTTAAATTGGCACCAAGCCTTGGTGAGTTTAGCCTAACAATTATTGACCATATGTAATATCCCAAGCTTTGAGGTAAGGTTTTTGATCGATTTGTTTCCAGATCTGAGTAGATCCAGGTGCATAGAAGTTGTTTGAATTAAGATTTGAGAGATAATTAGGATCTATGATGGAAATTCAGATGGATCTATGGAAAAAATTTAAGAGGAAAAATTTTATTTATTCATTGCTCCTCATCTTCTCTATTACATTCTATTTATACTCAGCTGTTAAGCTGTGATTACAATACTTCAAAATGAAGTAAATGGTTGTTTTTGGTTGGACCTGAATGGACTTTCTGTCGGCTTGGACCTGGGCTGTACTTGCTTGCTTCTTAATGGATTCAGTAGCCTCCAGACTCTTTTTGTTATCTAACTCTTCTCCTTCTTCTCTTTTGTTCCAACCTTAGCCACCTTCTTTGGTTGAAGTATCTTCGTTGGAATCAAAACTCCAGATGGCGATGAAGCTCTTCTCTTCCACTTCACTGGTGTTTCTTCATAGATAAGTATTTTTTCTTCTTTGTTGTGTTACAGTTTCCTCCTTCTCTATACTAAAGTACTCTCTTTTATTGCAGAGGGTGTTACATTCCCTCCCACTCCAAAAGTTCTTTATCCTCAAGGGTCAAACTAGGGATATTGGCTTTTGAGGATCCAGTAGTCCTCCCAAGTAGCTTCTTCTTCACTAAGATTATTCCATTTGACTAACACTTGGGTGACTATTTTATTTTCTTGATGGATCATTCTGCGGTCTATAATCTTTTCTGATAGTGCTAACAACTGCTCGTCTTTTTCTGTGAGGAAAATTATTGGGGAGGCCTGTTGTGGATGCCGTATCCCTTTTCTAAGCAGAGAAACATAAAATACTGGATGTATTTAGGGCCCTTTCGGAAGCTGTAGCTTGTATGCCACCGGTCCTATCCTTTCCAATATTTTGAATAGACCGTGGTATTGTGAGATAAGCTTGAGATTCTTGTGGATAGCTACTGTACTTTGCATGTATAGTTCAAGCTTAAGGTATACCATGTCTCCAACTTGATACTCTTTATCTACTCCTTTTTTGTCAACATTTTGCTTCATGCGATTTTGAGCATCTCTCAATTTATCTCTTAATATTGAACAAATCCTGCCATACTTGGCTAGTGAATACTTTGTACCCGTCAGATATAATGCCCTGAGGCATTCCATGCAATTTGTAGACATTGTTTAAGAATGCTCTTGCTACCTTCTGTGCTGTATAGGAATGTGTTAGGAGAATAAAATATGCATATTTTGTGAGTCTGTCTACTACCACTAATAAGGTGTCTTTACCTTCTGATTTGGATAGTATTTCGATAAAATCCATACTAATTTCTTACCAAACCTGAGTTGGAATTTGTAGTGGCTGTAGTAGACATGCATAAGAAGTTCCATCAACTTTATTTTTGATATAGATTTCACACTCTTTTACCTTCTCTTCCACTTCTCTTTTTATTTTAGGCCAGTAAAATAACTGTTTAATTCTCTTATAGATATGACTCATTCCAGAATATCCTCCTAGTGAAGATGCATGCACGATTTCTAATAATTTCTATCTTAATCCTCTCGTGCTTCCAACATAAATTCTTTCTTTGAATTTAAGCACTCCTTGATTATATGAATAATCAGGTTGGAATTCGGGTTGGATTAGTATCTCTGCTATGATCTGTTGAATCTGTCAATTTTCTTCATGGCTTTCTGCAATCTCACTGCTCTAGATGGATATTATGGTAGTTATAGCCTTGGTGCTTCCTTCTTCTAACCCCCATCTGGATACCAAATTTTCTTTCCTCTTTTTATACTGTATGGAATAGTCCAACCCCATAAGTTTCAGCATTTCTTTCTATTGAATGGCTGTAGTAATTTTTTGCTCCAGTAAATACTTAAAACTTTGGTAATCAGCTTTGATGATAAAAGGTTTTGGGCTAATGTAATGCTTCCATTTAGTGACTGCCATTAGAATAGCTAAGAATTCTTTTTCATATGTAGATAGCCTTCTGTGTCTTTCACTCAATCCTTTGCTAAGGTAAGCTATAGGCCTTCCTTACTGGATGAGCACTGTTCCAATTTCATGTCCACTAGCATCCACTTCTAGTATAAATGCTAAGGTATAGTTGGGCATTGCCAGGACTAGGGCACTGGTCATTACCTCCTTTAATTTCTTAAAGGCTGCTTGAGCCTCTTCATTCCAATGAAAGTTATTCTTTTTGAGGAATTCAATCAAAGGTTTACTGATAGTTCCATAACTTTTTATGAACTTCCTGTAGTATCCTGTAAGGTCCAAAAATCCTCTCAATTCTTTGAGTGTAGTTGGCGTAGGCCATCTTCTCATTGCTACTAACTTTTCTGGATCAGTGGCCACCTCTTTTCTTGTAATGATGTATCTAAGGTACTCTACCTGTTGCTGTTCGCAGAAGCACTTGGATCTTTTGGCATATAATTGGTTCTTCCTCAATAGGTTCCTCCAATGTTTGATTGTACACAAGAATGTCATCAAAGAAAATTAATACAAATTTCCTGAGGTAAGTAGAGAAAATCGCATTCATGATGGCTTGAAACGTGGCTGGTGCATTGGTTAGCCCAAAGGCATAACCAAAAATTCATAATGCCCCATATGAGTTCTGAATGTTGTCTTGTGCACATCTTCAGGGTTCATCCTCACTTGATGGTATCCAGATCTTAAGTCTATTTTAGAAAAATATTAAGATCCTTCAAGTTCATCAAAAAGATCATCAATTAGTGGAATGGGGTATTTGTCCTTCATAGTATTCTTGTTTAATTATCTGTAATTCATACAAAACCTCCAACTATTATCTTTCTTCCTTACTAAAAGTACTGGTGATGATATTTTGTGATCCTGTGGTCTGCTGGGAGGTAATCCTTTAGGTTCTTGGAACACATCTAAGTATTGTTCCAAGACCTCTTTCAATATAAAAGGTATCTCATCTTCTCCTTTGCCTTTCTCAATATTTACCAGATATCCTATGGCACAATAATTATCCTTCAGTCCAGCCTTATACCATTGTGTAGTTGTAATCATTTGAAGTTTGACCTTGGCAGATTTAAGTTTTGATCCTTCTATTATGCCTTTGAGTGTTATCTATTTTCCATCTTTATTAAACGTAATAAAATTATTCTGATAATCAAAAGTAACCTTCCTATAAGTTCTCAACCAATCTATACCCAATATAATGCTTGATCCATTCAGATCACCCTTAGATCTACATGATATAGTTCTCCTAGAATGGTCCATTGAAAGTCAGTACACTTTAATTTACTTAGAACTTTATGTCCATTGGCCACAGTCACAATAAGAGAAGTTGCAGAAGTAAGGATAGCTTTGACCTCTTTGGCTACCTGAAAATCTATGAGTATGCTTATGGCAATTAGGATGATTATCGTCTTATTACCTGCTTCTTCCTATATTTGATAGTTTCATGCTGATTCTATCCAACTAAAGCATAAACAACAGTTCCTATATCATCTTTTTTTCTTCCAATATGATTTCCTCTTCTTCCTCTTCTTCCTGTAGAAGTTGCTCATCAATTACTTCATCTACCTCTTCTATGGCATTGACGGAGTGAGTTGACTTCTATGGGCATCGGTGGCTAATATGGTAATCCACCCCACATCTGTAGCATAAGCCTACTGCCTTCCTTTGTTCCCATTACTGCTTTCCAACTCCATGAGGTAAGTTTACAATTTTGGTACTTTGGGGCTCGTGGGCTTCTCCTTGGGCAGCAATTTTGGAAGTATAATATCCAACAGGTTACGAAGGATTTGTTTTATTAACCACTCTACTCTTCCTCCACATTATTGCCGATGTCTGTTCATGTAGTTTGACCTATTCATATACTTCCTCTAATGTAGTAGGTTGAGCTAAATCAATAAATGGTACCAACTTTTTTTTTAATCCACTGATGTAACTTTCTATAAAATGTTGTTCAATGAGATTTGGATTGTGGTACAATATTTTAACTCTTAAATCTTCAAATCTCTCCATACTTCTCCACTGTTCTTGTCTTGCACCAGTTTATTAAACTTTCTGACTAATTATTTTATGTTATTACCATCAAATCTCCTGCATACTGCTTCTATCAATTCTTTCCGATTAACATTTTGTTTATCAATGAAATATCCTTCTTTCCATTTATGTGCCCTATCTGTAAAATGCATTATGGCTATTTCCATCTAATGTGGAATAGAAATCTGATACATTTTCTGCTCCATTCCTTGGGTTCCTCTTCACTAAAGATTGGAAAATCTAGCTTTGGAAAGGATACATGAAAGTTTGTTCTGCTTTGATTTTTCTCCATGCTTTCGGTTGGTCTAGGTGGAGTGGGTAACAATCCTTTGCCCTTACATCTAATTGATACTACAAAGGTACTGATGCCAGGATTTTCAAATGCATTTATTTTTTCTTCTCTTATGGTGATGAAAGTGTTATGTGCAGGTATTGGACAATGGACTGGGATACAGATGGTTGAGAACTCAATAGTTTCAGTAACTACTCATATCTGCAATTTTGTTCATATATCATAATCTCATGCCTTTTTGCTGCTTCAATCTGTAGTGCTTCATATCTCAATTTTTTCTTCTATTACATTTCATTTAGTTGCCTTGCCAGGATTCCAATTTTAGAATTGTAATATCCTGTAAGCTACTGTAACCTTTCTTTTAGCTGGTTGTGGCATTCATTATTGTATTTCTATATTTTTTAATATTTTTATTTTTTTCTTTCAATCTGGTTCCTTCTGCCATATTCTCCTCTGCTATTTGAATTTGACTATAGTTTTTATATTTATTTTTATATCTCATCCCTATTTTGAATGCTTTGAGACCAATTTTGAGTATGATTTGACAGCACTGGTTATTACTTTCCTTTACTTCTGACTACAAAAAAAATCTTTAGCCGAGATGGCCGATGATGATCTTGAGGCCTGATCTTTGTTCCAATTCTTTTGGAATAGTAATCACTCCCAAATCTTGGTACAAATCAAATCTATGCTGCTATTATCTACTAAAAATTTAGAGATTAATAAAATACCTGATGCTCTACTGAATTTGATAGATCTATGTGAAAGTGGTGTTCATGCCTTCAAATCCGAGGATTCTATGCTCTGATACCAAATTTGTAATATCTAAACTTTGAGGTAAAGTTTATGATCGATATGTTCCCATATCTGAGCAGATTTAGGTGCATAAAAGTTGTTTGAATTAAGATTTGAGAGAGAATTAGAATCTGGAATGAAAATTCAGATTGATCTGTGAGGAAATTAGAGAAGACTTCAAAGGAGAGAGGAGTTCTGGGAGTTAGATCTAGAAGGAGGTAGAGAAAATTTTTTTAAAAAAAAAATTCATTTGTTCATTGCTCCTCATCTTCTCTGTTACATCATATTTATACTTAGCTATTAAGCTATGATTACAATGCTTCAGAACGAAGTAAATGATTATTTTCGGTTGGGCCTGAATGGGCTTTCTGTCAGCTTGGATATAGACTATATTTGCTTGCTTCTTAATGAATTCGGCGGATTTTAGATTCGAATTTTACCCGTTACCTGCTATCATTGGTACTAGATATTTTGATTTGAAAATTCTCTCTCTCTGTTATCCGACTCCTTTTCTCCTTCTTTTCTGTTCCAACCTTAGCCACCTTCTTTGGTTGAAGTATCTTCATTGAAATCAAAACTCCAGATGGCGATGAAGTTTTTTCTTCCATTTCACTGGTGTTTCTTCATAGATAAGTATTTTTTCCTCTTTGTTGTGTTACAGTTTTTTCCTCTTCTACACTAAAGTACTCTCTTTTATTGCAGAGGGTGTTACACCGTACAGCCTTGACTAGTAGAGAAGTGCCATATCCTTGGACAGAAGTGATTCCAAAGTGCATGGAGTATCATCTAAGAGAACCATAAAATGGTAGTGGGAGGTGTGATCTTATGAGTTTAGATTAGGGAACCCCTTGCTTGGAATAAGCATAATGCTCTGTCAAGATTGTATCATGGCATTTTGCTTTTGGGTGTTCTAATTATAGTGGGCTTAGTGCACCACGACAAGATGAATAGAGTGAATAGAAGTAACTCCTCTCCTTGGACTACTTTGAGGTAGTTACCATTGGATCAAATTAAAAGCGCAGAGACTCATGCTTGCTCCGATACCCACGTTTGCCTAAATCGTGCCTATATCCATTTAATGCACATAATGTGAAATGACAAAAGAAAAAAATCTGAATACGATCATCCGACATGTGATAACATAACCCACGGTGATGGATCATGATTTCATAGAAACGTATCCAATGCCTAATGGTCTGCACTTAGGTACATATTGGCAGATAGGAATACTTGGTTGGCAGAGAATCTAAGTGTAAATACCGAAAGATATTTCTCTAAGTATTTTGACTTGCATGGATTTTCCACCGTTTATTTAGACAATGACCTCTCTGTTATTCTAACAATCAAAATGCACGTTACTTTTTGAGAGAATAAGCTCGTCGAGTCTGGATCCTCAGTTTAGTTCTTGATGGCCGCCATATCATCTATTTCGAAGATGGATCGTTGTCGCTCATCTTCATGTTCCATGACAACTAAAGCATATTGTAGGTTGAGGGATAACCATTTGTCTTCAAGATGGATAACATGATGACCACTTAAAGCTGTACAATTCTATACGTTGCAAATACCTAATTATAACATAACATGTCATAATGTACGGTAGCAAAACCATCCATTTCTTATGTGCGCGTGGTTTATCCTCTTCTTTTTCTTTTTCTTATTTTTTCCAACAAAATGGCCTATGGGGAAGGTTACTCATCAGACCATTTGATGGTACGATGCAACATTGAGATGCGCATGGGACATAGAACGCGGGTCCGAGAACCAGGACTATACTAGACTATCAAATGCTATGATGAGCGTTGGACTCGACCTTTTTCCCTTATGTCCCCAAGAGCGGCTTGACGCAGTGCAAATGGGCCATGAGACGTCAGCCTGATCGGAATTTGGAGACCAAGCGATTTCGACTTTCCAAATTTAAGCGACCGTCTCGTTGGATTGTCACTCCCGGACGCCCCACAACCGTGTCGCGAGGGGCGGGGGCGGTTCTCATTTGAAATTTAAGCGACCACCTCTCTCTCTCTGCTTGGAATCCATGGCGGCCGATTTCCAGAAGGAGCTGCTCTCGTCGCTGGTATCCGACATCAAAAACTACAGCGGCTCAGATCCCCTTCGTCCATGGCTTCAGTATGGAACTAGAAAAGAGGGAAAAAAATGGAGTTTTTATTCCATGTTTAGCCTTTATTTTTTTCCCCTTTTCCATCTATTCTTTTAATCGACCGTTGATCGCTTTGCCCCGGTGTCGGATGCAGTGGCATTCGGAGGATGAAAGAATCGCTGCCCCCTCATATCCTCAAGGAGAAGCTCCCCCGATTCCTCCAGAAATGCGCCCAGACCTTCGAATCCGACCGGAAATACCGAAATGATTCTCGATACCTTCGCGTTTGGATCGAACTGGTAATGGATTATCAAGCTTATGACTACGGTAGGGCGGCAAAAGAAAAAGAGAAAAATCTCATAATTTTGGTCTTCTTTTCTTTGTCCAGGAGTTGACCTCATGCGCAGTTTCCCACTTTCTTCTTTTTCATTTTTATAATTCGTTTTCCAAAGTTGTTTGGCTTTCTATTTACAGCTTATGTAGTTGTTTATAATGGATTTAGAAGTGGATTGCTTAAATATTGTTTTTGTGCTTTCTTTGTGTTTGTTATTTTGCTTGAGCTGCAATTTATGAAATTAAAATTTTTTACTATGCTTGATTTAGATGGATTACGTCAATGATGCCAAGGTGATTTTGAGAAGGATGGAGAAGAATCAGATCGGATTTAAGCGAGCTATGTTTTATTCGGCTTATGCTCTGTACTACGAGAAGCAGAAGAAGTTTGAAGAGGCGGAGAAGATGTACCATTTGGGGGTTCAAAAGTAAGACCTCATTTTGCTAAATCGTTTCTTTTATTCTTGCTGGACTACTGCTGATATAATGATATGCTAATTTTCTGTAATTATTAATCTGGTTTGGAAGAGTGAACTCAGATGTTACCTGATGTCCTTCCTTTTTGATTAAGGAGGGCAACATCCTGCCCATAGAAAATAATATCTGATGTTATTGAGCACCATGTTCATTTATTTTGATAGTTCTATCATACTGAAAAGTTATAGCTATGATAATGTTAGATTTTATGTTCACTCTATGATACTGTTAGATTTTTATGTTCACACTAAACTATTGAATAGCCTTGCAGAGCCAGTTGGTGAGTTACAGAAATCTTATGAACAATTTCTTCATCGCTTGATGATGTACGGGAAACGGAAAGCTAAAGTATTACTCCTTTTGCATCATGGGTTTTAGTTTACTTTGAGTATTGTTTTTATTAGCTGCTTACAAATGTATTGCAGTTGCAGGAAGCTGTCACCAACAAAGGGAGACCAGCTTCTAAATGTATTCATCAAGGTGGTAATATTACCAAACAAAAAGGTTCATGTAATATTATGCCATGTCAGTCCAGCAATTGTGTCTTCTTTAGTTTAAGCATTCCGTTTTTACTCGTTTCATGCACTATGAGTGTCACTCATAATGGAGTAGTTTGTCACTGAGACTGAGGATTACTCATTTATAGGGACTGAAGAACTTAGGGATTTGACTCCAAGCAACTGTCAGATGGTTACGCCAGACACTACTTCTCAGCAGTCTCTTTCCAATACTAACCCTGCAGATCATCACAAATTAGCTGAGAACATTAATCTGATGGAAGGATGCTCAAACCCTGTCGAGGATAATTGTACAGGTTCTACAAATTATAAAGATGAATTCCTAGTGTCAACAACCGTCAAAAATATCCCTGAGCACCAAGGAAATACTTCTTTGGATTCGGATAGGCCAACTCAATTTGGTAGTGATGACACAGTTGTGGTGAAGTTTGTAGATTCAGCTATTGTTGGCAAGTCTTATGCAGAAGATACCTGTCATCATGGTTTAGTGGATCCCACAATCAACATGAAGGAAGCTATGAATGCCATAAGTAGTATGTTTCGGGAGCCCCTTGAGGCAGAGCCAGTTATTAAGAGATCACATCGAAGCACACCGAAAGTAAACCAGCAAAGCAGTGAATTTGAGGTGTATATTGATGAAAGCTCCAAAGATGGGCTAGACCTGTGTCATCAGAACCAAAAACGTGGCCAGAATTGTGCCAACCAACCTCCGAGCCTGCAGACTCATAAGCATCATAAATCCTCGAGATCAGATACATCAAAAAAATCAATGGCGACAGAGTTACAGAAGCCATTCTTTGGAGCATTCAAAATATTGGCTGATGATGATGATGATGATGATGAGTGTGATAAAAATGATGAAGGGAACAATAAGCATTTGGAAGAATCAGAGCAGCCTGCTATACCTCTAAATGCATCAGTCTTCTTAAATCCAGATCATCTAAATTTTGGCAGTTGTGATGATCTCAATATGATCTGCTCAGGACTAAAAGAAGACACGGTGATTCGAAGATTTGTTGGATCGACTGTTCTTGGTGAACCTGAAGTAGAAAATGCATGCCACCATGGTTTGGTTGATCCCACTATCAACCTGAAGGAGGCTATGGACGAGATTAACAGCATGTTTGGAAAGCCAATAAATTTTGTCAGGGGTGAGAAACCAAAAAAGAAGCAAGGTAATGTGTCACTAAATCAGAAAAAACCAGCCAATCATGGCTTCTCTATATTGGCAGATGATGATTTTGAAGAAGAATCAAAAGGAAAAGTTTCAACAAGCATTTCCTCTAACTTTGGCAAGGAGTGTGATTTGTTTGAGCCAACCATTTTTACCAAGGAGGCTATGGATGAGATAAATGAAATGTTCGGAAAACCATTAGACTTCTAAGATTATGGGTGAAGAACAAGTGATCTTATCATGTAAAAGATTGCCATGTGACTGGTGGCAGTTGCTTCAGCATGATAGAACATTTTGATTTAAGCTTGTATTGTGTGGTGAAGATCCTGTGATAGTAATTCACATATTTGGTGAAAACCATAATGGTATTCGAACATCTTAATGTTGTCATTCTGGTGTGTGGCCTTATCGGCGGTCACCCAAGAAACAGATGAAGCTTTAGATATTCAAGATTGGAAAGAGAGAAGTGATCAATTAAGTGGCTTGCAGACCTTAGTCATTGCAGAAGTTGAATGCCGGTCATGTTCAAATTGGCCCCTTGGAAGGACCATAGTCCCAGAATTCTGTTGAAATTTTGGTAGTCCTTTTCTCTAATCAGCTGCAAAACTTTTTTTTTTCCAGAAAAGTTGTAAAACATTTTGATTTAAGCTTGTATTGCTTCTTTAGTATGACTGGAATATTACAGTGACTTGTCTGCATGGATCTGGACTTTTTAAGTACGTTATTGACTCAATTACTCAAACCTTTCATCTTTCACTGAAGCAATCAGCATTCTATTAGAACATATCTTTAAAATATTAAAATGAATTAGTCCAGCAGTGTTAGATTGATAAAACATCAAGAAGAGACCAAGTTATTTAAACAAAATGAGCAACAAGTCTAATAAATTTTTCCCCTTTTCAGTGGCAGGTCACTCATTGACTGATTTTGTTTGACTTTCTAAATTTTGACATGCATCATTTTAGAGTAGTAGAAACCTGTGTTATGTTTTGGAGTTCAGCATCTCAGAACATAGATACTATAATACTCGGGGGTAGTTAAGCTCCCTGTATTGTTTTGTCTTGAGAGAGTGAGAGATGGGGAAAGATTGCACCTCTCAGGAGATACGGGAAAGATGGAGAGAGATTGTTGAAGCGAAGGGAGTGTACAATAACATATAGTGGTACGTATGCAAAGTTTAGCTCAATTATGCTTCTAGAGTTCCAAAGGTGGCTGTCCACAGAGACAAAAGCCAGTCCTTTTTTGGGTATGCAAAGCCAAATTTTGTTTAGTTGAACTCAACATCCTGTCCTTTGTTTGTCTGCAATTTTACATCTAGCCCTCCGTAATATTTCATGCCTAGATCTGTGTTCTCTTAACATATGTATTCTCTTCCTTACCATCAATAAGATTAAGAATAAATATATTTCTCCACCCTATGCTTATGACTTGCAAGTCCATGTTGCATGCATTTCGAACATGCACCGTCGTGGTTAAACCGCACTGCATACCTGAAGATTGCCAAGATATTGGTTACTGCATTCCCCATTTTTTGTTAAAAAAGTTGCCAGCTTATTGACCCAGCTTATTCTTTTAAATATGGTGGAGGCAACAAGAGATAGACAAAACGGGACTGCATCTATAACGACCCGAATCCTTTTTGCTACTGCATGAATAAGGAATTATGTACATTTGATATTATTTAGATATAAAAATTTATATCCATATTTATTTTAAACAGATATGGATATAATTTATATGCTAAAAGTATGGATATAATTATAAATATAATTTAGATAATTAAATTTTATGACTACAGAATTAAAGATATTATTAAATAAATGATAAATCAAATTAATCATATATTTATATGATTGTATATTTTTTAAAAAAATTAATAAATACTATATAAAATTATATAGAATTATATATAGATTTGGATATTTGGATTGTCTATCCATATCCATATCCATTTTTTCTTTGACGGATATGAATATTAGTTGGATCCTCAAATTTCTATACATATTTGGATTAATTAGGATACGAAAATGAATCGGACGGATAATATTCATACTACTTTCACTCCTATTTTCAATGAACCCGAATACTATCCAGGTTGCATGCTTTCCACTCTAGCATGGAAAACTAAGATATCATTGAGTATACGACGGATAAAGAGTAAGGTGTCCAATTTTTACCCAGTAAAATCCAATCAAAGAAGCCTACTGCTTTGCCTTTGGAGCCGGGCCCGAAGAGCCCGTTTGCATCCATACAAAGGTTTTTTTTGAACCTCTTAGGCCCATAAGCCTGGTGGTTGAGCTATATACACATCATCATGAAAAAGCCTATGCAAAAAATGCATTGCTGATTTATAATTGTTGAATGAGCTAGCCAATAAAGATGTCTAAGGTGAGGACAATGCGAACAGCGTTGGTCTTTCGAGAAGGATTGAAGCCATCAAAATTTTGGGCCTTTTGCTACAAGCCAGGTTTTATGGCAATCAATGCATCCATCAGATTTTTAATTGATCAAGAACACCCACGGAGGACTATGTTTGGTTGGAGGGAATTAGACTCGGCAATGAAAATGAGTAACTTAAATTTTAGTAGTTTGGTTAAGAGGAATTCCATTTCGAGGAAATAGAAATGCTCTCATCCTTCCAAAATTTAATCTCTATTCTTTTTTCGTATTTCAATTCTGATCACGAATTGAAGTCGGGGGACATGATCATTTTGATTTTTATTGCAATCTATTTCGATTCTAATTTTGATTCAGATCCCTGGATCATGTATATTAAAATAATGATATCAACAACCAAGTGCTGTTGTTAAAGCATTATATTCAGCTAGTATAGCTACTCTCCAACAGGCATATTTGGCGGCATTGGTAAAACAATTTTGTAGGTAGAACCAAAACATGTGGGTTCATGGTTAGAGGGCAAAGTGGGTAGAGGATGATGAGCTTGTGATCGATACGCAACATGATCAATTTTTTTTTGGGTTTTCAAGGATGGTGATCGGTTGCGTGTTCAAGAATTGCAGGGGACGGTAGTGGATCGTGGGAAGGATTTGGTGGAGCAATGCCGACCCCACCGGCAGAGTGGGCCAATGGACAAGATGGCCGAGAAAGAGAAATTGTACCTGCTTGTAGGAGCACGAGCCCGACACGTCATCTTCATTATTATGTCGACCCTTCTCCAAGTTCGCTGGGACAGTAGGGAGGTTGAAACGTAGTTCTCCAAGCCAATATTTAAGCCCTATAAACTAATGGTGCTTCCATTTCATGTTCTTAATGCCTTGATATAATAATGGATGAGATCCTCCCAGCATGTTCAGGGGGAAAAAAAAAAAAGAAAAAGGAAAAGGATAAATAAAAAATAAAATTTGTGTTGTCTTCAGATTGGGCCAAGTTGTTCATGTTTTATTGACAAGCCCATTTGTCTCCGACAGGTACCCAATCCAAAATGGGCATGAGAAATTTTTGTCGGGTTGGTGCCCAAGTTTGTTAATGAGTTTATTTGTCTCAAAATCAATGTTTCTAGAAGAAATCCAATTCATGGGTGGATAATATATTTTGCTTGAGAATCTATATTTTTTTGAATAAATATTTTTTAGATAATATTTAAATTAAAAAAATAATTTATTTATATTTTTTTATATAAAAAAATTATTCTAAAATCTATTACTCATATTCTTTAACATTACTATTTTTTTGGATATGTTATTAAAATTTATTCATATTTTCTATAATACCTCTTATATTTTTTTAGATTTGAAAAAAAAAGTGGATGGCTGAGTTATTAAACATTAAATGATGGGGATATTGAAAATGAGGATGTGATATTTTAGATATAAAATTAAATGTATACTTTATCGGTCGATGAAAAAATAATTTAGCTACCTCCTAGGTGGGTAAAATTTTTCTCCATTATTATTTAAGAAAAAGTAACTTCTCCATCTTGAAAAATAAGAGAAAATGAGTAAGTTGGTCAATAAAAAAGTAGATCAATCTTTTCTATCTTTTCATGATATTTATTCATAAAAGAATGGAAAGGAAAATCTAAGTTGTCTTCAGATTGGAGCAACTTGTCCAAATCTATCAATAAATTCGTGTCTCGAGATCAGCTTTTTCGACAAAAACCAATCCAAAAATAGAAATGTTTAAGAAAAACAAAAGAGGGAGAGATTTAGGTTGTTTTCATATTGGATAGAGTTATCAAAGTTCATTAATAAGTTTATTTATCTTAAAATCCATGTTTTCGAAAAAAAATCAGATCCAAAATGGATACGTGCGAATAAGAAAAAGAAATTAGGGTTGTTTTCAATTCAGAGTGATTTATCCAAATTAATTAATAGATTCACGTCTATCGAAATTAACTTTTCTAAAGAAATTATTGGATAGAATAGTTCCACCAAATATATCTTACACTACCCAATAACAAATCGGTATATCATCTAAAAAAATAAAATGGTACACTATTATCCATGCTTGATTAAAAATTTTAAATAAAAAAGATTCATTTTTACTATTTTGAATGAAAAAATATTTATTTATTTTTAGATGGTGTTGGGGATAAACCCCGCTCCCACCAAAGTTCAGTCTGATACTTAGCCTAATACAACTGGTAATCATGGAAGAGCTTCGATCGGACATTCTTCCTCCAGCGGTCGAATCCCAGTCGAACTCCTCCAGAGGTTGAACTCCTTTCGGACTTCTCCTTCAAGTGAACTCCTCCAAGAGCCGAACTCCTTTCGGATTTCTTCTTTAGTCAAATTCTTTCAGAAGCCGGACTCCTTCCGAACTTTTTCTTCAGTCGAATTTGTACAGAAGTCAAACTCCTTCCGAATTTCTTATTCAAGCGGACTCCTCTAGGAGCCAAACTTCTTCCGAATTTCTTCTTCAGTCAAATTCCTCCAAGAGTCGAACTCGTTTCGGATCTCTCCTTCAGTCAAATTTCTCCAGGAACCGAACTCCTTCCAGATTTCTCCTCCAGTCAAGTTCCTCCAGGAACCGAGCTCCTTCCGGACTTCTCCTTCAGTCAAATTTCTACAGAAGCCGAACTCCTTCCGGATTTTTCCTTCAGTCGAATTCCTCCAGGAGTCCGAACTCCTCTGGAATTGATATATGTCAAAACTCTTCACCAACCAATGCCTGCTTCCTCCAAACTTCGACTATTAAATCTCAACGAACGGCCACATCATGGCAACAAACACCTCTCTCCGTAACAAACTCCACGTGGCTCCTAGCAGCTCACTATCGAACGATTACGACCGTCATCATCAGTCTGCTACAGGCTCCATCTATAAAAAGGGACCCTGCAGATACGTTTTTTCTAAGCTCTCTTCTTCTTTTCGAAACTCTGTCGAACTCTTTTCTGAGCACTCTATTTCTGTTGGCCAGAGGAGCTGACTTGATCGTCGGATGATCCTATCGGAGCCACCACCATCGATTCTGAATGAAACTTTATTTTGCAGGACACCGATGGTGACCTCTTCGTCCTCAGCTCCAGCTTGATCCGACGTTAACTAGATTCTGCACCAACATAATTGGCGCTAGAGAAAGGGCCCACTATTTCTAAGGTATCCTTGTTCTTAAAGGAGTGCTCAGTCGATCCTGTCGATCTTCTTCTTCAAAATTTATCTCTACCCTCTTTCTTAATCCCAAGAAATGCCTCCAAAGAAGACGACTATCCGAAGATCTATCGCTTCTACCGTCAGGTCTGAGCCAGATCCATCTATTTCTGCTCCATCGCCAGCGCTTCAACTCCCATCTCCATCGATGGCCATGGTAGATTCGGAGTAGTTTGATCTATTGATGCAGCGGGTTCAGGGCCTCACCAAAATGGTGCAGACCATGCGACAACCCCCAATGGTGGTTCTGCTAAAAAATTCACCATCGGAATGTCAAGAATCGATCCCAAGGAGGAGCACTTGGGCTAGCATACCCATCACCCCTGAGAAGAAAAAACAAAGAATAGAGGATCCGTGTTCGGATCATGATTCTCCTCCGAAAGAGATCTTCCCCATCTACAGCCGAAAGTCATCCAAGATCTGCGATCGAGATGACGTCCTCGATCATAAACTACGGAAGATGGACCGACGGATTGAGAAACTCCGCCATATTGCCTCGACTCACTATGACGACGTCTGCACCGATCCCCCTTTCTCTTATCGAATTATACAAGAGTCCGTTCCGTCGAACTTCAAGCTTCCTTAATTTGAAAGCTACGATGGAACCTCTATTCTGATCGATCATCTAGAGGCCTTCCGAACCATGATGTTGCTCCATGGCGTACCAGACATCATCTTATGTCGAGCTTTTTTATCTATCTTAAAGGAAGCAGCAAGAAACTAATACTCAGTGCTTAAGTTGGGTACCATCTTTTTCTTTGATCAGATGAGCCATCGGTTTATGGCTCACTTCGTCAGCAGCCAACGTCTGCACCGAGGTTCGGATTTCTTGATGAATATTAAGGAGGGCCGAATAAAGTTCTTCAGCATCGTTGGTAGAAGGTCGAATGAAGTTCGATCGCATTCACGAACTCCCCCCGAGCGCAAGCGAGTCCGAACTCCTCCTCGAGCTCATCATCAAAGAAGCCCAGATAGAAGAGCACGAAGTTCTCCCCTCAGAAGGTTTCATAACTATGCCCCCCTTAATGCTCCTAAAACTCAAGTTCTGATGGAAATTAAGAATCAACTACTAAGATCAGAAGAATTATGATCTCCCCCAAACAAGCGCAATCGAAGCAAGTATTGTTTGTATCATCATAATCATAGCCATGATATTGAAGAATGCATTCAGCTCCAAAACGAAATCGAGGAGCTCATCAGAAGAGGTCAGCTGGGTCCATTTCTCAGACGTCGGTCTGAAGTAAGAGAAGATTAGTCGAGGATGCTACCGTAGTTAGAACCATCAAGGTGGGAGAAACAATAAGGAGATCAGCCACCTCCCAGCATCATCAATGCTATCTCTAGAGGGCTTAATACTTCGGCGAGCCGCCATCTCTCAGCCTCAGAGCCAGGGGAAGCTTGCCTCGAATTGAAAAGGTTTATATGAAATAGAGGATGTCGTCTGGTCCGAAACTTATCGTCTGAAGGAGCTCGATGGAACAACGCTCCCATGATCTTGAAATTTTTAAGGATGTACCATCGGTAATTTTTCTTTAATAAAACTCCTCAATTTCAATATTATGATTTCTTGGTGCAAAAATTATGTGATGATAGGGAAGAAGCAATCAAAGTGATCATGTTAGGAAAAGGAGGAGAACCTCATCCTAATATGAGCAAGTCGAAGATCTCATTCATTTTAGACGAGATGAGGGGAGAGGTCCTAACAACGGTCCTTATGTGCCCCTACAGTCTGTTACGAACAGAAGAAAAACCTCGTCCTAACGTGGGCAAAGTCGAAAGCCTCATTCATTTTAGATAAGATGAGGGGAGAGGCCCTGACAACGATCCTTATGTGCCCTTACAGCCCGTTAAAAATAGGAGGAGAATCTCGTCCTAACGTGAGCAAAGTCGAAGGCCTCGTTCATTTTAGACGAGATGAGGGGAGAGGCCCTGACAATGGCTCTTATGTGCCCCTATAGCCCATTAGAAAAAGAAGGAGAACCTCATCCTAACATGAGCAAAGTCGAAGGCCTCGTTCATTTTAGACGAGATGAGGGAAGAGGCTCTAACAATGGCCCTAATGTGCCCCCATAGTTCATTAGAAATAGGAGGAGAACCTTATCCTAACATGAGCAAAGTCGAAGGCCTCGTTCATTTTAGACGAGGTGAGAAGAGAGGCCCCATCTCGGCTGGAGATAAGATCTCTCCCAAGCTTCAACTTCAACGTCAGTCTCGGCAGAAGATAAGATCTTCCCCGAGCTTCAACTTTAACGTCAACCTCGGCTAGAGACAAGATCTCTCCCGAGCTTCAACTTCAACTTCAACCTCGACTGATTATAAGATCTCCTCCAAGCTTCAACGCCAACCTCAACAGGAGATAAGATTCTCTTCAACCTCGGTTGGAGATAAGATCTTCCCTGAGCTTCAACTTCAACGTCAACATCAACAGGAGATAAGATCTCCTTCAACCTCAACAAGAGATAAGATCTCTCCCAAGCTTCAACTTCAACTTCAACCTCAGTTGGAGATAAGATCTCTCCCGAGCTTCAACTTTAATTTCAACCTCGGCTATAGATAAGATCTTCCCCAAGCTTCAACGTCAACATCAACGTCAACAGGAGATAAGATCTTCTTTAACCTCGACTAGAGAAAAGATCTTCTCCGAGCTTTAATGTCAACTTCAATAGGAGATAAGATCTCCTTCAACCTCGGTGGAAGATAAGATCTCCCCTGAGCTTCAACCTCAATGGGTGCAAAGCCTAGAAAAGAACTTTGGTAGTCATCTTTTCAGTACTCCCTTTCTTCGAATTTCGAACTCGAGAGTGGGGGGACTATTATTGGGGATAAACTCCGCTCTCATCAAAGTCCAGTCTGATACTTAGCCTAATGCAACTAATAATCATGGAAGAGCTTCGATCGAAAATTCTTCCTTCAACGATCGAACTCCAGCCGAACTTTTTTTGCAGTTGAATTCCTCCAGTAGTTGAACCCCTCTTAGATTCCTCTAGAGGCCGAACTTATTTCGAACTTCTCCTTCAAACGGACTCCTTCAAGAGCCAAACTCCTTCCGAATTTCTTCTTTAATCAAATTCCTTAAGGAGCCGAACTTCTTTCGGACTTCTCCTTCAGTCAGATTTCTACATGAGTCCAACTTCTTCCGAATTTCTCCTTCAAGCGGACTCCTCCAGGAGCCGAACTCATTTTGAATTTTTTCTTCAGTCGAATTCCTCTAGGAGCTGAACTCCTTCCGAATTTTTCCTTCAATCGAATTTCTCGAGGAGCCGAACTCCTTCCAGATTTATCCTTCAGTCAAGTTCCTCCAGGATCCGAGCTCCTTCCAGACTTCTCTTTCAGTCAAATTTCTACAAGAGCCGAATTTCTTTCGGATTTCTTCTTCAGTCGAATTCCTCTAGGAGTCCGAATTCCTCTAAAATTGATATATATCAAAACTCTTCACCAACCAATGCTTGTTTCCTCCGAACTTTGACTATTAAATCTCAATGAACGGCCACATCATAGCAACGGATACCTCTCTCCGTAACAAACTTCACGTGACCCCAAGCGGCCCACTATCGGACGGTTATGACCGTCACTATCAGTCTGCTACAGACTTCGTCTATAAAAAGAGATCCTCCAGATACGTTTTCTCTAAGCTCTCTTCTTCTTTCCGAAACTCTGCCGAACTCTTTCTTGAGCACTCCATTTCTGTTGGCCAGAGGAGCTGACTTGATCGTCGGAGGGTTCTGCCGGAGCCACTACCATCGATTCCGGACAAAACTTTATTTTGCAGAACACCATGGTGACCTCTTCGTCCTCAGCTTCAGCTCGATCCGGCGTCAACCAGATTCTGCACCAACATATGGTATGCTGCTTTGTTATTGGATGATGCAAGATACATGTGATAGAACTATTCTAACTAATAATTTCTCACTTTTCTGATAGAAACTTAATCCAAATGGATCCCACAAATCCAATCCAAATGGATCTATGCGGTGCCAACACGATCAAAAACAATCTCACCAACCAAATCTCATTGATGCAGACAAGAGAAAGATACCAAATCCTGCAAGTCTCTACGCTCCAAGAGTCTTTATATCTTTTACCAAAAAGCCTCTACATTACCAAAAAAAGGAAAGTAGCAATTCCAAGAGGCAGTCCTACTCCATGATTCGCCAAGCCAACTTCCCTAAGATGGCCTCCAAGCAATCCCTTGTGACCGTTGGCATTCTTCTCCTCGCTCTCGCCGTGCTCGCTCGGTCCGACAGCGAATGTATACATCTCAACCACTGGCTTAAAAGGCAATTTTGCATCTAACTAGCAAAAAGAGAAGACATTTTTGCATCTGATCTTAGTTTTTATTTACTTTGTTTTTTGAATAATAATTAACGTTGTGGTAATTAATTTGGATACCTGGTAGCAGTCGAAATGTGTTACTTCGTAGGGCCATGCGAGGTTGACGAAGAGTGCCCCAAGAAGTGCAAGGACGCGGGTTACGATCCGGATGATGCCTTCTGCTTCATCTTCACCCTCTTCGCCGTCTCCGATCCCCGTCGGTCTTGCTGTTGCCCCATGCCTAATTTCATCTTCGCCTCACTGGAACACTAGACTTCTAGTTTCACGCCAGCATCCATCCATGCACTACCACCTTTCCTGACGTGAATACGAATAAGGGTTTGTCTTCCCTATGGATGGAACTTCTCTCGTTCCACATATATCCTTCCCCACTTTTCCCATTCTACCTTTTTTGTTCTTGGAACCTACCATGCAGAAACCTTCTTCATATTTTAATAAATCATGGGGGAAGAGTCTCACTTCCTCCGGTTCGCATCAAAAAAAAAAAAAAAAAAAAGGGAGATAAATTTCTTAATGCTATAGTTGTAAGTGTTGCTTTATATAGCTTTGAGGCATGGAATTCTCTCCCATAGTGACATGGTTTTCCCACAATGCTTATCTTTAGATTGTCAGAGGTATTGATATCAAAACCCTCGATTGAATTAAAAAGTTTCCCAGATCCGTGGACCCAACTTATTTATTTTTTTTATTTACCCTGCTTTTTTTAAAAAAAATATATAGCATAGACGTAATGAGGGGTACACAGAAGAAGAGGTAACAGGTTCTCATCTTTAAAACAATCATGCAAGGAACCTGGTTCGCTAACGTATGAATAACAATTATATCTAAAATTCTGATGGTTTTGGTTGTGTAAGCATGTCGCCCACGAGCCTTGAACATGGTAGAGAATGATTTGGTGACGCAGAGACCCAGCTAATTTATATTCAACTTGGTGAGTTGAGGTCACCACCCATGCTATGATTCTGCACGCTTGGATGATGATTTAAGTTCACGGTCAACTAGAAGAACCACAAATAAGGAGTTATCCAGTATGAAATGAACGGCCAGAGGCTAATCACATACCAATGCTTCAAACACTTCTATAATTTCTTTATAGAACAGGTCTTTTCTGACATGCCACATCATTCACTACCCTCGACTTAGAACAAATCAAAGCTCACTGTACATTTTTAATCAAATCCAAACAAGATTTCGATCGGTAACATACCACATCGAATATATCATATTGATATCAAACTGACATAATTTCATATCATCCTGACATTTAGTAAGGCCTTACCATCTTGTACGATAGCGCATATCGACTCTAATAGATTTGTACCACAGCAAACCTTGAATCCAAGGATTATATACAAGCAGCTGATGCCGAGGTATAAAAATTTAAGATGATATGTTAAGGAAATAAAAAGAAAATTCTCATTAACTATTATCTGCTTCTTGTCAAGCTAGCCTATGAATATAAAATTTCAAGCTCAGCCCACCACAATGGGGATAATTTTGGAGTTGCTTCATCTGGCGGCATTGCTGTAATTAGTCTCATTTGGCTGGCAACCTCTGTCATTGTTGGTCTCTCCTTTGGCTCTGGATTTATGCAGGACCGTATCACCTCACACAGTGCACTGACAACTTCCTCTCGGACTGATCTAAGGGTTGGATCGACCATGTCCTCAAGGGATCTTTTCCCAGAAAGATAACCTGAAGCCCAGAGCACAAGCAAGTCATCATCCTGGGAGAATGGAAGCCTCCCAGAAATTATTTCCAGCAGTATTATCCCAAACTTATAAACAATGCTCTCTTGATCTAAGCCATCAGAAGCCGACTCATGTTCTTTTTTCAGATCAGAAAACCCAAGATCCGAAATCTTGGCCGCATAATCTTCAGTCAGATATATGGATGATGAGTTCAAATTTCTAAGAACTACGGGAGGGCTAAGCTGGTGCATGTACCCTAAACAGTACACTATTCCCATGGCTATCCTCAGACGTGCAGCCCAATCAAGTTGCTCGGCTTCTTTAACTGCAAACACCACCCAAATTTGACATAAATCAGAATCTAATATTCAAGCAATCAGGTAAAATTATTAGAGAAACTGAATTACAGAGAAGCCTTATACTTTGGCTTGTGGATATTCATTTTTTTCTCTTCAAGGAAAAACTTTCGGGCATTTGCAGGTTAGATTAATAACCTTTTCACACACTCTTTGAACATGTACATTTAAAGACATACTTGCCAGACTATATTTTGAAATTCTTGGTAATCTTAAAATTTTAACAAGACAGCTGCTAATGGTCCCAGTCTCTCAAATGGTTACCATTCATAAGACCTGGAAATTTTGTTTCAGTATCTCGTAGACAAAATTTGTAGCATTTCGAGTTTCTCATTGCTTCACTTATTCGAATCATTTCACAAACTTGCTATTTGGACATGTCACATAAGACAGGCTGGCACAATGTACAACAGGTACTGTTTGACTCTCAGAATGTCTTATGGCATTACAGAAGGCCCACCTAGCATTAATATATATGAAGCACTCTAGGAATGCAATGCCCTTAATATGAATGTATGTTCCTGTTTTAACTATTGATCCCCCCCCCCCCTCAGAAGTTATACTTCCAACATATCACTGCACAAGGCGGCTACAGCCATTGTGTTGACCCTCCAGGCCTGTCCAACATAATGACGGTCCCTGACCTGTGCAGATAGCATGCAATGGTTCGCTCAAACAACAAAATAAAGAGGATATTCAAGTGAGATACTCACTGTGCAAATGCTCAAAAAGCGTTCCATTTGGAGCATATTCAAACACCAACATCCTCGTGAAAGGCTCTTCTTCCTCACAATAGCCAAGAAGGTTCATGAAATTCTTATGGTTTATTTTGGACAGCGATGATATCTGGAAACAAAGCCAAAACTTGATACGTAATCTTTCCATACAAATAATGAAAATATCTGCAGGGAAAAATAATAGATTGTTAAATTACCTTCTTTCTGAAGTGAGCTTCATATTGTTCTAACCAATCGTTGGCCAATGTAACCATTGTAGATGTCACTGCAATTTCAATCCCACTGGACAGTGTTCCCTTGTACAATGTGCAATCTGACAAAGATCCGACGATATTGCTGAAACCTTCACAAGCTACTTCAAGTTCTGAGCGTCTGAGCAAAGGTACACCTGCATGTGTACTCAAGATCATGAATATTGAAACAAACTTGCAAGAAGTTTTAAAATCCTTCAGAAGGAAAAGCAACCTGTCACAAATGCTTTCTGCAATTGCCCACTTAAACCTGTTCTCCAAGGCATGACAGTGACAACCTTGCTGGCTCGGTAACAAAGGAAGTACATGGCAAATACAACCAGCAGAAGAGATGCTCCCCCAATTGACCCAAGTATTAACCAAGTCAGATGCTTTCCATTTGGTGCTTGCTCATGTGCTCGCAGAAGCCTCCGTATGGCTGCATTTTCAACATTCCTATTGGAGATTGAATCAAATTTAGGATGCAAGCAAGGAAAGCCTTTTTTTCTCCATTTTTTTTTGGTTGTGTGTGTGTGTGTGTGTGTGTGTGAGAGAGAGAGAGAGAGAGAGAGAGAGAGAGAGGGAGGGAGGGAGGGAGGGAAGCAGATCCACTGACACAATAATTACTTAGGTCCAGATTTTTGGGGATGTATGACCCAAGAATCCAGCCCAGAATGTCTAGTTTCTAAACAAAGAGTCCACCAGGGCAAGCCCCAGTTCACCATCATAAACTTTCTATCACTGCTTATCACCATCTTACAAAGTTGCATTTCAGTTAAAAAGACAGTATGCCAAAAATTGTACTTTGTGTTGATGCCAATGCAGTCCTCCAATGCATATCTACCAAAGAGAAAGAGTTATGTGGTTCCACAACAAAAGAAAGGTCGACCACTAGCAGATACATGATCAGTGTCATAAAGGAAAGACAAGTAGATACAAATCATAAATCCAAGAACTCAGTACCATCCACATGCATTGACATGCATAACTTCCAACCACTTTGTCCACCCCCGCCTTCTATCAGGGACTACCACTAGAGGACATGCTGCCATATATTAGATTGTTCTCACGACATAATGCAACTTAATTTGTTTCTGCGTGTGGCAAAGCATTCATATAGAATTGACATGGTTGAGTTGTGCATACAATTTTAATATGATAAAATGCTTATGGCACCAGTTCAATTTATAACATACCCTTACAGAGCAAGACAAGTTTGTTCTTTCTTTTCTAATCATGATTTGCACCCATGATCCATTGACCCTCATGAAGATTGCTAACTAATGATGATATTGCAGCTTCACAAACCATGATATGAATGCTATGCGCACTAGTCACATACTACATCAAAGAGGGTACAACCACTTATCTTATCATTATACCAATAGCTGATTAATCCCTAACAGACCATGTCTTTGCCATCAAAAAAAAGTGTTTTTCATTTTCCTAAAGTTCAATTTGAATGGCTAGTTGTTGTATATATAGTCATAAAGGAGTAATTGTCCCATGTACATATGTGTGAGTGTATAATCCCTAATCCTAATCTTATAAAAGCTGCAAGTTCTTACAAACTCAAATTTTAGTGCAGATATATCCAATTGAAAAAGCGGCGAAATAACCTTACCTTGTAACTTGTTTCCGGCTTGATGATAACTGTTGTTCATCAACCTGAATCTCAGAGATAAGGTTCAGCTTATGTATTTCAGGTGATGTGTCACGAACAAATTTGTCGTTTCTGAGTACACTGCAAAGCACAGAAATTGGCAATCAAATTATTACTGGGAACACAAAAACTTCAGTAGAAAATCAACTTGCATCATGGTATCCACTCACAGAATCTCTAATGATGATATGCTTCCAAGCTCAGGTGGAAGTGGTTCATCAAGATCATTGTGCCCCAAGTCCAATACCTCCAGCTTCTGTAATTCTCCAATCTCTCTAGGGATGATTCCAGAAAAGGAATTATTGTATAAATTGCTGCATGAAGGGGTTTAAGTTAGAACAATACCAGAAGAAATAAGAACCTAAACATCATTATCCGGAATCATAAATTATAATGAGAATTACACATGATAGCTACATATGAAATATACATGGGAAATGACCTCATAAGATAACTGGCTAAAAGACTATTGAAAATCAATTTAAATAATATGGGATGCTCGACATACATATTGCAGTAGACCTACCCACACCATATGCTGCTCACATCCCACCTGTTCCGTGGCCTCCACTTAATGCATGACATGGCCCACAAAGAAAGTCAAAAATATGCAGTACACAGCACATATAATTGGTTTCCATAATTAGTCAAATAATGCTTTATATTTTCATAAACGAAAACAAATCATGGACTGCATGTCCATGTCCCTTTGGTATTCAAAGACTTCTATCATGAATAATAAGAAGTAATTTTAAGTGAATAAAAGTTGTGACCTTCATGAGGAAACCACAGTAATATTCCATCTCATGTTGTGCAAATTCTACAATGAAGATGAACAGAAGCAGCCAAAAGAATGAAGAAGATGCACTTGCATATAATCAAGCCTTAGTAATAATAATAACAACCATATCAAACTACCCAAGTCCCACCAATTCTGGTGTTACTTTATGATTCATCTTTAACATTCTTTTCCAACCACGACCAAACACTCCATTGCAGAACACTATTTCAGAAACTTCCATTTTTTTTATAATCCTTCATATATCTCCTATTATTTTCCAATCTTCAACTGAATTAACAACTTTAACTTCTTGCTTTGCCAGCCTATAGCTATTGAATAACAAAAACATCTCACTATGCATTTGACCAATGTATACCCTTTTAGTGCTGAACCTACTTTATGCAGGTCCCTACTTGCTGGGCATGTTTTAAGCATGTGCTACATACGACCAAGCAACAGAACTGGATCTGGATCCCCATACTTTGCCTCTACTTCTAAGTTTTAGAGGTTGGATTCTGGCAAGTCTTATAAGTAGTTTATCACACATAGGTATTTAACTAAGGACATATTCAAAGCCAGCAGCTTCTTAAACAAATCCAGCTCATTAGGCTTCTTTAAATTTGCTAAAAAATGATGTACATTTTTGCTTGAAGAAATGCTACAATGATCACACCTGAGAAAATTATAGCGGCTCATAAAGATGCATGTGCAAATGGTATGGTATTCTGAAATGCTATAAAATCTTGAAAACCAATTCACATTTATCTAATTTATTATCAGCTTAAAAGAAAGTTTGCGACATGCTAGGAAATATTACACAGAAGTGAATCACTTAGAGTGGCAAATTGGTCCATTTTAATGAAATATGCTATTTTGTTTATCTAAACTAAAAAAAATTATGTATTGTCATGAACGACATGCCCCACAGCCAACCCTTAAAAGTTTAGGTCAACATTCGAAATTCAGTTTGGACATTCTCTCAAACTTTGCTTGCATGCTAATATTTCTGGGCAACACAAGAAATCATCTGCAGGGTTTGGATGTTACATAAAATGGTTATATTACAAATTGACCATGTCAGAGTACCGAAATTGCTCATTTGCCACAAGCTAAGAGACAACTACAGATTCAAAAGGGGAATCAGAAGCAACAGCATAACTACAAGTTAATTTAAAGACAAATTTGTGCAAGAAAAACACTTGATGTGACATTTTGCTTAGAACAAAAATAAATCTAAAAAAGAATGAAAGAAAAGGATGTTAATGGCAGACAAATAACCTGAAGTATACACTCTACCATACCACAAGAAAAGGTCAAATAATATGAAGTCTAAATGATTGAGTAACTAGCTTAGTAATGCTTACAGAGACTTCATGCGGATAAGCTTCCCAAGCTCAGGCGCAAGTTTCCCCTTAAGACAAAGATCTTTCAGGTTCCTACAAGAAGAATGCAAATTTCAGAAAATGGTAGCTATATAAACATTTATGCTCATAAGTTTTATTTGCAGTAGATTGGAAATATGAAAGATAAGATGGGAACGACGAACCACCGGAATTCTTATCACAGTCAATAACAAGTTATTGCATCAAGTTTATCGTTACGGCGAGAGGACATTTGTTAAAATAACTTTTAGACACTCAGTTCAAGAGCAAAATGAATAATGGAAGAATAGAAAAAATATCCATGCATGAGAGTCAATTTAAAATCACTTCAAACAGTTAGCTCAGGATACTCGTATCCAGAACATAAAACTATATGCATTTCATAAAGCATGAAATGAAGCCACTACCTGCAACCGCAATATGATATGCAATATTACTGATACTAAATTTCTGACCACAGAATGTGATAATATCTTAATGAATGAAGGAAAGGAAAAAGAACAAGAAATGAAACTTAATATAGAGATTACATAATTAATCTATGAACCCCCTAAGGGTTGAAGGGATGCTTGTCTACCATATCCATGAGATATTTCCACATGCAAGGGAACCATGTGGATCCAGGAGGTATAGAGAGAGAAATAGAAAAAACCAGACGCACCATTGATCTCAGGATTTACGGCCAAAAAATGCCTTATAGATGGACTTGATATCACAAAATCTGTGGACCGCATAATCAACAACCTCAACGATTTCTCATCTTCCTTGAACCACCTTGTCTCCTCAAACACTTCTAGTTGAGGGAGTTATCAGACACACGTGGTAGCCATGCTTTCTTATAGCCTCTAATACTGATGCACAATCATATTAACTTGGGGAATAGAGGGCCACTGGTATAGGCCATCCATAACCAAAGGCACTTAGCAAGAGAAGTCTAATATAGACCTGAAAGAGCCCAAGAAATGTCACAGAATCCAAGAGTAGATGTATATAGAGGGAAGTAAACATGTTCCTCTTTAAACCATAGGAATGTCCATAGAAAATTTATTGATTTACTTTTAGAAATTAACTAAGAGAGCTTTTTAATATATTTTATTGTCAATTTTGTTTTGAGGCCTAGAAACACGTAAGTCATCCATAAGTTTCTCATTTCCACATCTTTTCATGCAAATGCTGGAAGCGTATAATTGATTGTTTTTTTTTTTTTTTTTTTTTCTGGTATTCATCATTTTTCAATAACTCTGGTTATTCAAATATGCCAAACCTGGGTCTTTTAATCCCTACATGGTATATTATCTGTGTAAGATACATGAGTTGGGGTGTGGGACCCTGCCTCTGGCAAAAAGCACATTCATCATAGTTGAGCTAGACCAAAGATTGGAAATCCTCCAATCTAGAGTTTGGGTTAGAGATATTTAAGAAACCTACTCTACACTTATTTTTTTGGATATACTAATCATATTTAAGTTAGTGACGACAGGGTCCATGATAAAATGCTTGTCTGACTATCAAATGTCCTTGCTTCACTAAAGAAATCTAGAGTCCCATCATCTTCCTTCCACATGGTTTAGGGTCACCTGTTATATGGTTGATGGTTGTAAATTATACTTCATTTTTTGTGAATGTTTTACCAATTCATTTTTCCTCCCTACAGACAAGTTCAGTAACACAACTTCTGCAAGATAGACCCATTCATGGTTGGCATCAACCAGCACATAATACCTACCACGACAAGTAAGACAATCATCCATGCAAGCAGGTTATTGCAGGAGTAGTTAGCATAACATCTAATTATCTCCTTCAGAAGAAGATGACAATCAAGTATCTACTGGCTAGAGACTCGTGCAATCCACATGTTCTAAGTTCTGAATAGGAGTAGCATTGCAACATATAACTACCAAACAAAAACAATATGTTGCTAACATATACACCACTAACAAAAGTGAAATTATCAAAAATGTGACTAAATAAATCGAAAACAGGAACACAGAGAAGATAATGCTATGCCCTGGTGTATCCCCCTTCAAGTCTCAGATAGCTTTAGAACAAATTTATCAAATACACTCATCATCAATATTCTGGAATGACCGTTTGTGATTAACATATGTTGTTGTTAGAGAGACTCATAACCAGAGTTCAAGAAGCAGAACAGTAGTAACCAGTGAGAGAGCTACCTTATGGAACATTGCTTAAAAGTTCCCTGTTTGTCATCTCACTAGATCAAAGGCTTCATACAATTCGGGCAACACTAGTTTTTTCCCTTTCCTGAAGGCTTATCACTCTCTCAGGAAAACGTGCCATCCAATTATGTTCTTTACCAGATCAACAGTAACCCGAGAGATCGCTCAAGATTTCATTAAAGCTACATGCTAAGAAACAGACAGTAAGCCACCATGTGCAACAGACAAAAAACACCAATTATAACAATCCTGAGCTTCGCCTGAGGGTTTTGGCGATGGATTAGCTCATGGGTTTTGGACCCATGCACTTGCATAGTTGCACTCTTTATGTATCACTGTGGTTCAACCACTCCCCCTATTTTTCTTCCCTGATACAAGCGATTCAACTACTAATGACCCCCAAAATTTTCAGGCGTTGAAATTGAGTAGTCGTTGGTAGCTGTTGTTAAAGCCCTTCTGGCCTCAGAACCGAAGGATCATCACCATGGGCGTGGCACATGCAATTGCATGGCTACACAGTCCAAAATCTAATAAGCATCTAAAAAAAATAAGGTTAGGGTTATAAAAAGAAACGCAATTTGAATGAGAGAAAAGAGATGGATATTGCCTGTTCGAGTATCTAATTATCCACTCCAGCAAACTAAAAACTCTCGACTTAAATTACTGAATTCGGAACAAAATAATGCAAAAAAACTTATAGAAATAGTAACAAAAAGGCAGAGCAATATCACTCACAGAGCCACGACTCTTCCATCGTCAGAGCAGAGGACTCCGAACCAAGAGCATGGATCAACATCGCCTTCTTTCCAATTCGAAAGAGCGCCGAAGGGATCGACATCCACCCTCATTTTAAATCTCAAAAGAGCCCTTCCTACATATATGAAACAACCAGAAAAAAATTGTAAAAGAAAAAAAAAAAAAGAATACTCGATCAAATTCCTTTCCGTCAAACCAACCTCACAACTCTTTAAGCATCAAAGATCCTACCTTCAGCATTGATAGAAACGCAAAGCTCCAATCCTTGATACAACAGAGAGAGCCACAGCAAGAAGGATCCTAGTCCAAGCCTCCAGCTCTCCATTTTTGAGTTCGAAGAACTCTTTTTTTTTTCTTCCTCTTTAAAGTCTCCTCTCGAAGGGCCCTGACTCTTCCCTTCCGCCAAAGTTCAGAGAATCACAAAAAAATAGAATAAAAAACAAAAGAAACCGACGAATGGAAGAAAAATCAGGAAAAGGGAAGACTTCCGGAAATATGAAGTTGGTTTTGTGCTGGCACGCGGAATTGGGTCTTCGGAGGTGATGCTCGATGTGGCTCAAAAGGACGTCTCAATAATTCTGTGGGAACCTCCAAAGGCGCTCGGTGTCTCCATCAATGCCATTTCTCTAGTCTAGATTGGGGCCCACAGGGTAAGTTTCTGGGAGGGTGGTGACGGACAGGGGTTGTATCTCTCGCGCGAAAGAAGGATTCGCTTCCTTCGTCTAATCCACCGTTAAATTGAGCAGTAGTCGCTTTGAGATCCATATATGGTTTAATCCAACGGTCGATATTGCGAAATAAGATCAATCGTTATTTCGCATTAAAGATACGACCCGAACCCGCTGGTTACGGGGTCTGTCGGGACTTTGACCGCCACTGCTCGTTTGGATTGTTTTTTCTACTTTAATGCACGGAATGATGCGTGCACAGACTACGGGCGTGCGAGACGTGCCATGCACGTGACAGGGATCAGGGACTCCACACCGTTATATAAAATTGTTAGAATTTGGATATATGGTGTTTTATTATTGAGGTCGTATTTTTAGGATAGCGAGGAAGGAGTATGGTTTTGATTGATTAATCAATCAAAACGTCTCGTGTAGGTCAAAGTTGTCATGGCAAAGGAATTGTCATCACGTGCCATGTGCGAGGAGTATTTGACGAACAATCATATATTATCATCCAAAGAATTAATAAAAGAGATATTTATGATATTATATAATTTTAATTTCTATTTAATTATATGTGATTGAAAATAGTATTTGATGTATATGGCTTAATTTGATTTTTAATTTTAATATTAATATTAAAAAATATTTTTATTTATGTACTTTGCATGTTTTTCTATATGATATAAAAAAAAAAAAGATGGTATTTTGATAGATGATGAAGGTAGTGATATTTCTCAAAATTTGAAATATTATGATGGTAAAGAACTAAAAAAAGGTGGTGTCTGATGTTTATAATATATATATATATATATTTATCACTGAAGCTTTAAATCAATTTTGTAAAAGAATAGCATTCATATAAAAAATTACTTTCCTAACTAGCAAGATGTATATTGATACTTATCTTACTCATTCACAAATTTCTTATACACAACAATGCAACTTTAAGTCAAAAAAGAAAATAATTATAAAAGATGGATGTCATTATAATTATTCATATACTCTTTCCAAATATCATCTTGGATTAAGTACCGAGTTGTGCTTTCACTTTAATGAAAGATAGACATGACATGAAATAGTCATTATTCTATAAAATTTTGCCATCAGCTTTTTTAAGTAGAATATGCCTTATTATTTTTTATGTAAATAAAATATACCTTCTAGTGATGCATAAGGATTGGTGGGAAAATGAATACATGATTTAAAAACCAAAAAATATCAAAGAATTGGCATAACTAAACCTACGAAACTATTTAGTATGATTCTCCTTTTTCAATTTACAAAAGAATAAATATGTGGTGGTAGTTAAAGCTAGTCAATAAACAAGATGATGGCTAAAAGAAACATTCAAACATCTCTAATCTTGATTTTGCTAATAACTAAATAATGATCATTTTTAGTCATATTTCTTTTCGTATTTCCATCGTGAATCGAACCATAAAAGTTAAGCGACCATGGGACCATCTGTACCTTTTTTTTTCTTCAATACCTTTGACTCATCATTGCTATTACATTTCATAACAAAGTTCAGCTTAGAACTCAAGTATACAGCAATCCTAGTTCCAATAGCTTTTGATTACAGAATTCCTACCAACTTTTATGGTTCACAAACTAGTGGAGAGTCTTCTATCTCATGAGTCATGAGTTACGGAGAACAAGCAAGCGCAATGTGGGAGATTGCTTTAGTTTAGACTGTGCTCAAAATGGAATTAGAGATTAATAAATTAAAGATTTAAGGGGTCCAATACGGACGGTGGGCCTTGATAAGGGCAAAGACAGGTTAGTCGGCCGTAGGTCAGAATTCTCGTATTCTGGCAGCAAACAACGTATACTGTTGCTGTTGGTGTATAAGGTGGGTCCCGGAGGTTGGCCGTCTCGGGTCCGCGCAAATGGCTGACGCACGTAAAGAATGCTAGCTGCGAGGCGAATTGAAGGGAGGCTGGAAGCCCGGATCCCAGACCCATCACATTTAACACGGAATGCTGTTAACTTTTGCCGTTTACACATGTGGAAACACATGGGAGGAACATATAGTTGTATCCAACCTACACGTGGGAGGAACAATTGAATCAAATAGTTAGAGACTCTTAATTTAAAATATTATAATTTAAAACTTGGCTCAAAATCAACCAAATCTTCATATCCTAAATTTAAGCTTGACTCAATAAATAAATTTAAAAAAAAATAATAATAATACTCAAAATCGACTTGATCCGATCCAACTCGAATATCAATTTAGTGATGTTTAAGCTCAAATTTGAATTCAAATTCAAACCTTAGCCTACACATAATATTTATATATATAATTTTATTTATAATATATATCTATATATTCAAATAAATTTATGAGTTTTTGAATTTAGTATCTTGCAACTGAAACTCGATAGTAATCAAGTTGAATCGAAGTCAACTAGCTCACGAGCAATATTTATTGAAAGACTAGTCCGATGCACCAAATAGAATAAGGTTAAGTAGATGGCGCTTCTATTTTGATACGTCAACTTACAAGTAAAATAAACTTTTGTCCACATAGGCTAAGGGGATCTGCACGTATCCTTGTATCCTTACATGTGAAGTATATGTACCTCATTCAATCCAGAACATAGTATAACCTACAAGCTTCTTTTTTGACAGATTGTACACAAATTCATTTTAATGTTGGTTTTTCTTGAGTGCTAAAACATGAGAAACTTAATAAGGGCTACTTGAAGTTCTTAAATCATGAAAATTTATGCAATATCTATTCTTAAAGTATATGAATATGTTCTTTAGGGCTCTCTCCCATGAGTAATTACCTGAGGTTTTATTTTGAATAAAGAGTAAAAGGAATTAAGTTGTCTGCTTCGAAAGTAAATAAAGTTAAGTCGTGCAAGTATATAAATTTGGTGTGTACATCATTCCAACCAAATGTTCCCTCTTTCTTTATATTATGTTCAAGATTAGTCAGTTAATAAACGAGTTTTAGAAAAGAAATGCAGGAGATACAAAAACTATGCAGCTGGTCGTGATTTCTTAAATCTCAAGATCTTTTAGATTCGGGCTTAAGCTTAACCCTTGAGGAAATGGGGAGGTTGAGACGAGTGATGGAATTGATGCCAAATGGCTTCCGAGTCTTATATAATATTCATACCTGGCACAAAAACATCAAGCCTATGTGGACAACAATCAGGCCATTTGATGGTTCACGTTAATCAAAGGTCACTGGAAATTCCAGTTCAAGTCGTGGCAAATGGAAGGTGGGGTCGACTTGCTCGGAAGCCGAATTGCCCATGACCGGTGACCGACCCTAGATGAACCCATGTGAGTGAGACCAGGGGAATCGAGTAATTGGCACTCCTTTTGTGAATAAAGCTGTACTCCTTGTTTCTTTGGTATGTTGCTTCTATTTCAAACAGGATCCAAGAGATGAGCATCATGACTCCACCCATTAGGAGAGTTTGGTCTCGTAATAATCTAAACTCGTTCCCTTGAATCGTCTTGCACAGGACAATTTACCAATACCCCACCTTTTTCTCGTTTTCGCGTGTGTAAACTGCAGATTAAGGTAGCACTCCCTTTCAAAGCAAATTAAATAGGTTGCATAAAAGCCATGAAATAAGCCAACTTGTGGATCTGGATACTCTAATTCAGGTGTTCATCAAAACTACTCTGACTTGTATCCTCCGACAAAATGGTTGAGTACCCGAATCATTTAGGATCGATGATGTTACAGATATATAGAAATTTTACGATCTCGACGTGTCTTTTTGGATCCTGTACTTAGTCTTTCTCGAGTTGAGAAGACTAACCTTAAGCTCGGATATATGTCCACAACATATTTTATAATAATGATCTTGATCGGACCTTTCAAACTGTTTCTATTTACACAATCATGAGCCAATAAATCTTCTATCATAGGTACAATAACTCCCCACCAAAGCCCATCATGGGCCCAGTAACTATCCAAGATTCGGCCTATGTAAATATTAACTGCACCCTTAATATCTCGAATAATAGTTGAATTATGCTGCTTAGGGGCAGAAAGAACTTTTAAATTAGTTTTTTTTTTTTTTAGAGAGATAGAAGTTTTTTTTTTCATTTTTTCTCTTTTTTGAGAGTTCTTCAAACTCCACCTAACTTAGGCATGAAAAGATTTGATCGGACAATCTTCAACAAGTGAATTTTTCGTTGCAGGTTATAGAGTGAAGAAATCATCCGCCTCGATCTTTTGACGAACATCTAACTCATCTTCTCACTGACCTCAGACTTAGTCATCCACTGGCTTACGGAACTTAGTGGCAATGGATGAATATAACCATGCAAAAGCAATAAATCAACACATATGCGCACATCAACTTGGACCTCCAATGCATTAAGTAAATATTAGATTGAGCTTAATCACTTTCATCAAGAGAATGAATATATATATATATATATATATATATAAACAGTGCTATAAGAAGGGAAAAATGTGAGAAAAAGCAGCGGGGAAAGCACAACTCCTTATGAGAGCCTCTCTTTCCACTACAATACATCTCCACAAAAATGCTCGACTGGTTTCCAAGTGGGCAGCATTCCCACTTGTTGTTAATTACGCTTAGAAAGCAAGAAATCAAACAGGGATGGAACCACCCAACCACCCGCTTGTGAGGAGCCTCAGTGGCTCCACTCTGTATCATGTATCATGATGAAACCGCTCCACCCACCATATGGGTCTGCAAAAATAAAACATAAATAAAGGAGCACAGGTCCCCCCATGTGACAGTGAATCAGCCCATCATTTACCCTTAGATCCTCACCTGGTGCCCGGCGTCACTTTCCCCCAATGGATCACCATTGGAGCATGCGGAGAGAGACAAAAAGGTTACGAAGCCATCGATTTCAGTGTGGTACCAAGTCATGTGGCCCATTTAACGGGACCATTCGCGGTAGAGCCTGCTTACCAACGCTCAACCTAAGCAGTTGGACCATCTCATCCGTTCACCTCTATTCGAAAGAAGATGGTGAGAGAAATAGAGGGGGAGACAGTCCACCTGCACTATTATTATTATCATCGAGGTCCAGAACTTTTTGCGGCTAAACAAAGGAGCCATACAATCAAGACGAGCTCCAATTTACATTCGCAAGACTTAATTACTCGAAGAAGAAGGAAAAAAAAGGGGGGGGGGGGGGGGGGGGGATCCAAAGGACTAGATGATGGCTATGTGAAGCAAGGTTATATCATTTTTGGAATAGTAAATAGTCTATTGTATGAGTGCTTGCAATCTCAAACAGCCCAGATGGCACATCAAGAAGCCCACATAACAGTTCATCTGTTTTCATTTATACCTTGGAATGAGAAATTTTGAGATACAAAAATTGTGGGTTCTCACAACATTTGCAAATTTTGTAGGATTAGCATGGCCCTCTTATGGTCGGACATTTATGTCTTAATCACTCTTCATCATCTCTCTTCTACCTAGATTCTCTCTTTCCTTTTCTTGTTCTTTTCCATCAGTGAGAAGCCTACCTAGAGTTCTTCAATAACAATATTATGCCTCGCACTTGAAATCATTTCATACATTATGTTTATTGCATAAAAATACATAATATGGATTCCATCCAAGTCTAAATAGTTAAAAGGAGAGAACAAATAGTTTGAAAAGTTTCATGTCAATTGCAAAAACTAACATTGTGCAGCAATCAAGAAATACCATTCATCTCCGTCAACTACATTTAGGGCTTCATGCCAAGGATCTCTCTTGAAGGTTCTGTCTTTTGCTAAAAACTTTCGACCAAGTGACTGGGATTTAGACCAGCAACATTGGCCAAAGACGAAGAAGAAGAAGACTTCCGCAGAAGGCGAAATTACGAACAAGGGATTTAACCTAGACTACTTCTAACTCTGTTATGCATTGCAAGTTTACCATTCCATCAATAAACTTCGGAAATCAATCCTTATTTGCTCGACCATTATTATTACCAAACAGAAAAGTAAATAAACTCTGAATTTATGCAAACTAAATGCCTCAGCAAATACACCAGCAGCTTCCATTCTCCAAATACTCAAAAAACCATGAAGAACTTGGTAAATCACAAAAGAAATAGAAAGCAAAGACATAATTAAGCAATTAGTTCACTATTAATCCTGATATAATATCTTCCTCAAGTGTTTGCCCATTCCAAAGTTTCTTATTCCTCTCTCCGAGTCTACATTATACAAGGAGAAAATAAAGGGAAAAAAAATTGCCAAATCTCCCGTACATAACACTTCACACAAACACGAGAGGAGGAGGAAACGAGTACTCATAATAACTAAACTTCCCAAATTAAAAACCCAAAACCAGTAATATTAACCCAACGGTTAACGTATTAATAGTAATTTCCCTTGGAACTACAACTTCCTATTTCCTCCTCTCTCTCGCTATCCAGGATTTAAAAAAAAAAAAAGAAAAAAGAAAAAGGAAATCAGAACGGCAATCAGAGCCCTCCGATCTGGATCAGAGGGACGAGGGGCAGCAATCGGGGCACCGGACAAGCCCGTTCTCGTTGCAGGCGGTGCAGCTCCGGAACCCACTCTTGTTGGTGTACCGCTTGTGGCTGCCGGCGCAGCTCCCGCAAAGCACGAACGCCAGCCCACCGCACCGCTCGCAGCCCGCCGCCGCCGCCGCCGGCACCCCCTCCACGAACCTCTTGAGCTCGCCGGACTCGTGGAGCTGCCAGATCTCCTCCGCCCCGCCGACGTACCGTCCCCCGATGAACACCTGAGGGAGCCCCAGCCGCTGCCCCCGCTGCCGCCCCAGGAGCCCCTTCAGCTCCGCCAGGAATCCGGAGTCCATGGCCACATCCCGCTCGTCGACGGCCACGCGGAACCCACGGAGGATGGACCGCACGGCGCGGCAGTCCTCGAACGTCTTGCGGATCACGCGGAGGCTGGTGTAGTAGAGCACGATACGCTTCTCCTGGCCGGCCGGTACGGGGCTCGGGTCCGAAAGGGTGCGCCATGTGCGGAGGGCGGCGGCGGAGATCCGGACGCGGTGGAAGACGGAGGGCCTCCGGGGGGAGTTACCGGCAGCGGAGGAGATCTCCTCCTCGTCTCGGAGGAGGGAGTGGACGTCCTTGAGAGTTGGGAAGGAGAAGGAGGAGTGGGTCGGGGAGGCGAGGGGGCCGGCGGGTCCCTCGCGCAGCGAGCCCTTGCGCCACCGCGGCCACATCGAAGAGACGGCGGCGGCGGTGGCGGAGGAGGAGGATGAAGTGATCTAGAGCGAGCGGCCGAGAGAGAGAGAGCGGGAGGACGCTAGGGTTCGACGTTCATTCTTTTTACTCTTAGTTTATTTTTTCCAGGATTGGTTGAGGGGGTGATGGGCAGTGGATAGAAAGGCGAGGCGTTGCAGCGTAGGGTTTTTTCTATTCGTTAGCGCACCACCCGCCCTTTTATTTGCTATTCTTTCACAAACTTTTCGTGTATAATTCCGTAACGGCTTTAGGGTAGGTTTGCTTTTTTAAGTAGGTTCGAGTGGAGGTTGGAAAACGAGCGTAGAATGGGGGAAGAAGAAGAGTCTGGATTTTACCCAAAAAAAGAAGAAGAGCCTGCATATAGTGGTTTCGTTTGTTAAGTTTGGCAAACGGAAGGATCCGAGAATCTTATAGCCCACGGAGAGAGCAAAACTATTGAGAGATAATTAGTTCTGCTGTCGTGGTGGGAAAGCATAATGCCATGAGGACTTATTTTGTTGCATGATTCCATTTGTCAGATAATACTTCATTTGATTAACTTGGCTAAAGAAGAATTAATTGAATTGAATCATTATAATGTAATGGGTTTCCAATAATTTCACCGGCATCATCCATGATTCATGACTTTGATTGCCATAAATTAAGTGGTACCTTTTGTTATCATTATGTTGCCTTTTGTAGCCCAATATTGATTAATACATGGTCTATATGGAATTTCTTCAAATTGTCAACTAACCATATTGCGTTTTTTTTTTTTCTAGTTTGAATCTTCTTCAACTTCTAGTTTTATTCCAAACGCCGACAGGGATCATAAGTTGATCTCCTCATTGGTATGCTACCCCCCCCCCCCCCCCCCCTTTTTTTTTTTGGGTACAATGTCTCTATCTTTTTTAATCAAGTTAATATTATTATGATAGTATAACGGAGTTGAGGTCCGTTGTATACGAGTAGGCGTAGCGCTCGAAACAGAAGGTGAAATTAAAAGGGTTTGTACTTTGTTCCAAGACATTTAAGAATGTGGTTTATAGTTGCTAGATGGGAATAAATAGATTCTTTTATATATCGGAACTTGGAAAGGACGCAAAATATTGGTTAGAGGCATATTGACCTCTGACTATTGGATGGGGATGGATTAGATCGGCAGAAAGGTGCACGTTGCTTGCACGTGATGAGATGCAAAAGCTGCAGGCATACTTTAGGAAGGGCAATACCCTGGGAGACCAAAGCAGGACTTCCATTAAAATGACAATTCTCATTTGGATGTGATGACGATTATAACCTTATTATTTAATGACTTAACAAAACGAAAATCTCAAAGATAATCCCAAAATTTATTTTCAATAACTTTTTAAACACTGTTTTTTTTTTGTTAAAAAGCCAATAACATCCATCGAAAAGTCATCGAGATCGTGAAACATTTGAATACACCCGATGCCATGTACCTTTACTAAGTAAGCTAGGCCACATGAGTTTGGTTTCTATCTTTCACGTGAAAGGGTGACTAATCTTCTTGCATGATGTTGATTATTGGATGTCAAAACACTTGGAACTTCTTCATCCATCTACTTGTAGAGATGACTAATGCAATAATCCTCTAGGGTCAATCCCTTGTTCATGCAACGGATGCAATCCTTTCCCAGTTTACATAGCTCGGTCCATTAAGAGGGAGGGGCCTAGTTGTCTCCACTCATATGAATGCTAACCCTGTGGTTCGTATGACCAATTTCTGTTGATTTGATTGGACCTCAGATCATACCAAGAAAATCCATACACATTGGACTTTAACTTGATCAAAGTGAATGAAGAATTCTTACATCAATTTTAACGGCGGTGCTTTCTTTTAGTTTAAAGCATCTCATGATAAGACCAGGGTGCATGGAGAGGGATATCTTTGAGGACAAGAGACCTCTACTTTACTATTGACCTTGTACGTGGAAAATGTTTCGGGGCGTGACACCGTCCGAACCTGGAATTAATGAATGCAACTTTGTCATGCAGCATGTGCGACGCATGTGTCCATGATAACGATTGTCTGTATGCTTTGGTCCAACCCTGACATGTTTACTACATGTTTCTGGTTGGGACATGCACATCATGATAGCTATGTGTGATGTGGATCCCAAGTGAAGATAAATTAAAGGAGAAATTGTAAGTGGCATGACACCAATGGCTTCATATCAAAGAGTAGATGTGTTAGTTTAATGATTGCGATCTCCCGGGACATTTGAAGGTTGGCTTGGAAAACAGTAAGAATTTGTAGGTGCTCGTCTGCTATCCACCATGTTCTCCAAGGGTATAAGAACTAGTAGGTAAATAATCATAGTCCATCTTTTTCTATTTTCTTGCTCTTCGTTGTCTTACTATTTCTATCTTAGCTGTGAAGAAAAGGAAAAAGGTAAAATTTGATGATGAAGTAAGGTGACCGAACAGGCAAATTGTCCTTCAAGAGGAAATCAAACACTTGATTCGGTTCCCAATTAAGATTTTTTGAGGAGGAGATCGGACAGTCCAATCACATGCATCCACACTACCCTATTCCTATTAATATGATATCATATGCATTGGTGGAAAACACAAAGCAAAAAGCCTTGAAGGGGCTGTTGATCTTCCAAATAAGAGATTCAAAGGATACAACAATTACCACGGTAATGGTTTTTTGTAACTTTGTACTGCATTGAGATGTACTACTTCAAGCACTGTGCTGCATATTCCTTCCATGCATGACACATCCCACAGACATCGAAGAAGATGAGCTTGCCTGTAAGAAATAATCTTAATTCTGTTCTACTTACAGTTGCTGCATGGAAGATGAAAGTGAATTTTACCGGAAAAAAAACAAGTAACCATTGCAACACGTTATACCCTGTGGAAGACATTTAAAACAAATTCAATTAGGAGCCTACGTTATGTTTGCATTCTCCTCTAGATAACTAAGTCACCTTTTTCTATTTGTTCATGATAGAGTCATTAACCAGAGTGACAAATTTTGACTGGCTTGTACAGAATTTGATTTGCGAAGAGAGTGCAGTGTGTGGCCAAGTATCTCCTGAGCAGCAGTTGCATGTGCATTGTAACCAAAGGCTGATGCACGGAACCGAATGACACCGCAAAGGAAATCACCAACTACCATCAATCATACTTCAAGTATGGACCCTTCTGAGAATGTCAATTAGCTAACAAGATGACATATGGAGAACAAAACAAAAAGCTCTCCAGAATTTCAAGCATTGTCATGCTTCTCTATTTTCGTGCTACTTGAAATCAAATAGCGGTATAAACTTCTGGATGGTTTCCCCCTTCCTTCTCAATTTTTATATATATATATATATATATAATAAATAAAAAAAAAAGATGAAGAAAGAAGAATATCAGTGGAAAGCAAATGATGCAGGAGAGAGTTTATCATGTCAGGCCTCAGGCCCCTTGGAACCAGGTCAAATACTCATGCTTGGACGCAGAATTTTCTTTTTTCCCCCAAAAAGGAAAAGATTCAGGAGAGCTAAGTGTTTGAAAAGAATGGATTTGTTCTTTCGAATTGCAAGGTCATTGGATTGGAAGTTCCAGTAAAGCTAGCGGCCAGCTGGCCGATATAATGGTTGATGCCCGTCCATTTCCTTTTATCAAGCAGGTCGGTAATAATGATATCTCTGCAGGTGATTGACTATTAAGATAATAGTCTTCTGCAATCTGCAAGCAAGATATCTTTGCACCTGGTTCAACTCAATCGCTGGCTGCATCCATGTCTTTAAGAATGGTTTGGCTCTTCATTTAACTAACAAATAATACTACAGTACACATGTTTATTCCATACAAGTCTTCTTCGATATGTTGGACTTTATCGGTCGATGCTTAGATCAGTTCTCAAGTTATCAAAAGATATGTGGATGCTTGAAAAGACAAGATTCGACTACTAGAAATTCCAAGAAGAGGAAATAAGTTTGTTATGTAGAAAGACTATCAGTTTCTGCTTTTTTGTTGAGCTGAAACTACACATAGGGGTATATAATACTGCTATTCGGGAGGATCAACAACCAAAAACAGTAAACTAAATATATAGACCTGATGGAAGAAAGCAGAAAGAGCTCCACGTCGAATAGAAAGTGTTGGGAGTATCAACACGCTTTGATATCATTTGTTAAGGATCTAGTACCAGCGGATTACGACAGAAAGAAAGAAAAAAATCAAAACGAGAACAATCTAAGTACGTGGATTAGCCTAAAAACTTGCCTCCACGAGGTATGTAGAACTTCACTATGAAAAAGAAAGAGACACAAGAGGAGATTACCCACTCTCAACTCATGTATACAATCTTCTCAACAAGAAGTATACATGAGAAGATTGTATACATGAGTTGAGAGAAAGGACTACCCTACACGTCCGCAAGGCCGCTGGGCCTAGGCCGCGCCTGCACGTGCTCGGCTTGGGCCGTGCACCTGTGCTGAGCTGCACCTGCATCTAGGCTTCACGACTGCGCTGGGCTGCACCCGCATGTTGGCTTGCCCACACGCCAGGGTGTGCCTGAGTCGGCCCCAGTGGGCTCGCACACCTGGGTCATGCATTCGTGGGCCTACTAGTCATGGGCCCCACTTTGACTATCAGGATACCTTTTCCCCGGTAGCTATGCTAAAATCCATCCGCACATTGCTTGCTGTTGCAGCCTATTTCGATTATGAAATATGGCAAATGGACGTGAAAACGGCATTCCTAAATGGATATCTTGAGGAAGATATCTATATGGAACAGCCGCTAGGTTTCACATCCAGTGATACTGATCACAAGGTTTGCAAGCTGCAAAGGTCCATATATGGACTTAAGCAAGCATCTCGGAGCTGGAACACTCGTTTCAATGATGTGATCAAAAAGTTTGGTTTCATCAAAAACGAAGAGGAACCATGTGTTTTCAAAAGGGTCAGTGGGAGCGCTGTTGTCTTCCTCGTATTGTACGTGGATGACATCCTCCTTATTGAGGAATGATATTCCCATGTTGACATCAGTCAAGGTGTGGTTGTCTAAGAAATTCTCCATGAAAGACCTAGGTGAAGCATCCTTTATTCTAGGAATTAAGGTCTATAGGGATAGACCGAATAGGATGCTAGGACTTTCACAGAAGATGTACATAGAGGAAGTACTAAAGAGGTTTAGTATGGAAAACTCTAAGAGGGGATTAATACCCTTCAGACATGGTATTCATCTTTCCAAGAAGATGTGCCCCAGCACACCTGAGGAAATAGAACGCATGAGCAAGATCCCTTATGCTTCTGCAATAGGGAGCCTCATGTATGCCATGCTATGTACACGACCTGATATAGCCCATGCTGTGAGTGTCACAAGCAGATATCAGTCAAATCCAGGTGAAGAACACTGGACTTCTGTGAAATGTATCCTTAAGTACTTGAGAAGAACTAAGGATATGATGTTGGTCTTTGGTAACGGAGAACTCCAAGTTCAAGGGATACACAGACTCGGACTTCATGTCCGATATAGATGATCGAAAGTCGACATCTGGCAGACTGTTTGTGCTGGAAGAGTTCCAAGCAAACCATACCATCTCATCCGCGATTACCTTGAGAAAGGTTACGAGAAGAGAGTCAACTCCGCAGATAATGTGGCAGACCCACTTACAAAGCCGTTGGGCCAGCAGAAGATCGAAGCCCACCTTGAGAAGATGGGACTTAGACTTGTAGCCAATTGGCTTTAGGACAAGTGGGAGATTGTTAGATATATGTGCCCTAGAAGCCAGAATTGGCTGACACTTGTAATACACTTCTAGGGGCAAAATTATAATTTTGACTATAATTAATGAAATGGGTTATTTTCTATCACACATGTGTATTTAGTGTCTGTGATACATCCTTTGAGTTAATGGTAATGATAATTCATATTTTCAAGAGTTGAAAATTTAAGACATGAATAATCATTATTAACTCATAAACAGCTCCCGACCATAGGATCATCACGAGGATGGTGATTGATCCGGAAGGTTGGTGTACGATCGCTTCTCTTTAGTAGATGAGTCTTGAGTCTACGGTGTGGAGACACCGGAGCGAGAGTACAGGTACTCGTTAGAGAACGAGGGCACTGAGCGTGACCACCTCGAGTAGTCATTAGGAAGTCTACCTTCTCGTCAATGACTGACTCGATGCTGCAGTAGTGTGTCTGGTTCTTTGACCTGAGATGCATCGGCAGTTCACCTTGAGGGTGTTATAGTTTGACTACACCATTACTCGGTCTCCTAGCCATATGGAACCCTGAGGTGTATGTTGGCTATGACATGTTCATTGTAGGAACTGGATTGCATCAAGATGGGATCTATCTACCTCGGTGGTAGAGGAGTAGCCCTATGATGATCATGAGAATCAAGTCCTGAAGCCCATGGCCATGGCAGAGTGAAATAATAGAAAGAGTTTCTATTTAGATTTTCACATTGGACTCGAATCGAATGATTACATCATATGACAGAGACTAGGGTTTGACGAGTTCACCTTAACCCTAATCTGATCGGGGCTCAAGATAGAAGAACTTAATCACACAGGTAGCTGCACCAAGAGGTTCGCATTCAGCTCTGATGGGTTGCCACCATATACTGCTAGGTGTCACTGGTGGATTTTGGGAGCAATTAGAATGATTTAGATGATCGATCATTCTAGCTGTTCGAATCAGAAGAGTTCTGATCCATCGAAAGGAGTTTCGATGATGTCTATGATAGAGATCATGACATATCCCATTACCATACAGAACTGAACCTAACTGGGTCACACAAACAAGGGTTTGAATCTGGTGATCATCAATTGAACTGATCTAGTTCAATTGATCTGAATGAGATTCAATTAGGTTCAAGGAAATCGTGCTAGCACTCGATTGAACCTAACGTTCTTCTTTTACTATCATAAATAAGTTGTCCTGACTGAGCCAAAGGAGTTTGTGCTCAATCAGAGGCCTTCATATGGTCTGACTGGAGGTTGTCCAAGTCAGAATAGGTTGTCTTATTTGTAAGACATTACCTGCCATTTTTGGTCACCTGCCATTTCTTGTTCTTTGACTTTGGTCAAAAGTCTACCTTTGACTGGTCAAACGTTGACCATTGACCCTTTGACTTTTGACCACATGTCATGCACCTATTGGAGAGCTGGTGGGGGCCTGTCCCCCTGCCAGAACCTGGCAAGGAGAAGGGCGCACGCCAAGGGTGGCGTGAGCCCAAGTAGGAGGCGCCTAGGAGTCCTTGTTGGACAAGGACTCCACCTCCCTTTTGGATTCCAATCAGAGTTCTACTAAGAATCCAGTTTGACTGGTCTTAGGCGCCCTCTAAGGAGGAATCCAGGGGTCTCTATTCCAACCAATCAGATTTAGATCTGATTTCACAAAGGGTTGTGATTGGTTGAGAGGAAGAGGAGTTGGATCACAAGAGGTCTATAAATAAGACCCTGCGCCCAACCCTAATTCCAATGCTATTAGATACGCCCCAAGGCTGCCTCTCCCCTCCTTCTCCATGCCATAGTCTCTTCTCCTCTTGCTCTCCACGTCCAAAAGGTGTTTTGGACTTAGTTTGGTGCGATTCAGATCAAGGAAAGGCGATCAAAAGCAAGAAGGCTGCGCTGCTGCAAAAGGACGACTGCAGATCTTCAAAAGAGTTTTGAAGATCCTCCAGATCAGATCCAGATCTGATTTTTGGAGGTGTGATAGAGAAGAAGAGGATCTCCAGATCCAACCCGAGTGGATACCGGTAGAGGCCAGGCGCTTGCGTGGCTAAGATCCAGAACCTTCCGCTGCAATCAGGATCATCTACAGGGTAATAGGATTACCCAAATCAGGTAAATTGAAATTTGATTTAATTTATCTTATTTTATTTTATTTATTAAAATAATAAGAATCAGATCTGAAACATATCAAGATCTGATTGAGATCAAGAGAAAATTTTTGAAATATATCTCTTGATCTAATCAGATCTGGACGAACCTGGACCGGGAAATCAGGATTTCCCTTCAACTGGTATCAGAGCCATGGTTCTAAAATTGTTTAGATCTGATTTTAATTTTATTTTAATTAGAAAATAAAGTGATTTCAGATGTCACATGAGATGTGATCAGATCTGAAATCAGAAAAAATTAAAATTAAATGATTTGGATCTAAGAACATGAAGATATGCATGACTAGTTCTAGAATAGAATAGTTCTATAGAATAGTTTTGCATGTCTTTGATTTAATCTGATTAAATCATATTTTAGATCTTCTTATTTACTATTTTCTGATATTATAAGTGTTATAATAACATCTGATAAACAGCAAATAAAAATTATTTAATTTTAAATATCATATGAGATATGATAGATGCATGACTAGACTAGTTGTAGAATAGTTCTACATAATTGTCTAGATTAGAATTTATTTTGATTAGATCAATTTAAATCTAATTTTTTAGATTATTATGTGATAATTTAGATCTGAAAACATGCATGATTTGATACATGAGATGTATGCAAAATATGCCATGATTAGATCTACTTTATATATGAGATATATGATATAGATCTGATAACTGTTTTGTAGTATTGACATGTTCCTGATTAAGGCGTTCCTCTTGGCCGTCCGGTCATAAGAACGAAGAAGGGTTTAAAGGCCCTCTCTTCCCATTCGATGGGGTGTTCTTATGACGTGTAGGGGTGCTGCGTGTTCGTCCTTAATCAGAAACCCAAAACTTACTTTCTGCAAAACCCTAGATCCTGAAACCCTAGGATTTATTGTGCATATTTTGTTTATGAACCCAACTTAATTAAGAATTAAGTTTATGGAATATTAATTAGGTCTAAAATTGAGAATTTCAGATCTAAGACATATTCATAATACTGGGTTCGGGCTTGGGTAGCTCAATTAGGTCTAAGCGGTTGATCAAACCGAATCAAGAGTTGGTTAGATGGGATCAACAATGCTTAAATTGACCAGCCTAATAGGATTAAGTCTGGGTCAAGATCGAGTCACGATCAAGCAAGACCTAATTAGGCTCAGAGGTTAGAGTCTGGATTGTAGGCTAACCCAATTGGTTCTGACTCAACAATTTGGTGTCTAAGGTAAGTTTGGCACAGACGACCGACTGGTTTTTAATTGGAAGCTACTCGACCTGAATGCGTTCTTGTGCGAGTTAACGGCATATTCCTTCCACCGGTCTCACTTACCTGGCCATATCTGTTGACACAGTTCTGATCTGAGGTGGTCAATAATCCGAGCTGACCCATGCCACTAGGTTAGTCATAATTGTTATGACTAAGCCAAGTCTAGTTTAATGAGACCTGAATCAATTCTCCCTAAGAAAAGATTAAGTCCGAGGTCTTCCACCATTGTAGACGTGCGGGCCCTTCCCGGGGTTGATTGTTCTCGGCTGGATACAGTGGCTCAGTTGCACCGGGAAGACGCAACCATGTCTATTAGGCATTGGATGCTATGGGCTGGAGGATGAGTTGGGCTCAATATTCCGGATACGGTGAGAGACCCAATTAGGAACCCAGTCTATGCAAATGGTGGGTCTGACTTAACTAAGGAGTGGATCAATATTCCGGATACGGTGAGATTCATGAATTAGAGACCAAGTTTGGGTGCACCATGATTAGAGAATCATTGAACAAGAGTTGTTCACTCATTGGCTAACCCATCACCAATAACTGTTAGGTGAGGTGATGAGTCAGTTGGTGAGACCGCACCACCCACTAGAAATCATCAATCGCGGAGATTTTCGCATCTCTACAGAGGGAGTGTAGGGATCCGAGAAAATAGTGGGAGCTAATTTGTTTAAAAATAAAATCCCTAAACAAATTGGTCAAGTCAAAATTACAGTATCTAACTAGAATCTTTGACTCTCTACAGGAAAATGTCTGCGTCCAACCCACTGGCACGTATCCTAGACACACATAGACTGACTGGACCCAATTATAAAGATTGGCTCAGGAACTACAAAATTGTTTTGGGTTCAGAGAAGTTAACACATGTTTTGGACCAGGACCCTCCCACCTTACCAGCTCGTCCATCCACTGAACAGAGAGCGTCTCTGGAAAAATGGATTGACGAAGACAATAAGGCCAGATACTACATGTTGGGCTCGATGTCTGATGAGCTCCAGCGCCAACATGAAGATATCGGGACTGCTCGCCAAATGTTGGCTCACCTGCAGGAGATGTTTGGTGAACAGAGTCGCGCAGCCAAATATCAAGTCACGAAATGACTTTTTAAGGCTAAGATGCGTGATGGGCAGTCAGTCCAAGATCACTGTCTGACAATGATCAAGGACATGGAAGAGCTTGAGAAGCTCGGTGTGAAGTTGGACTTGGACTTTGCAGAACGATATTATTCTGCAATCCTTGACTGATGCATATGGGCAATTCATCATGAATTACCACATGCATAAACTTCAAAATTCCTTGGCCGAGTTGATGAATATGCTGGTTACCGCTGAGCTTTCTATGAAAGGTTCTAAAGGCTCAGTTCTTGCTATGGAACGGACTTCTTCCAAAAGAAAGTCTTATGGAAAGAAAAAGAAGTCTGTGAAAAAGCAAAAGGTAGAAGGATCAAAGAAGAAGAAGGCAGAACCGAAGAAGAAGGTCGATGGCAAAGGAAAGTGTTTCCATTGCAACAGCGACGGCCATTGGAAGCGGAACTGCCCTACTTACCTGGCCACCCTGAAGAACAAGAAGGAAGGTCCTTCTGGAGGTATGCTCGTTATTGAGTCTAACCTTACGGTTTCTTCTGCATCCAGTTGGGTGCTTGACTCTGGTTCTAGTGCTCATCTGTGCACTTCTATGCAGGGTCTTGAGGATAGCAGGAGGCTGAGGGATGGAGACATGATCCTACGCGTCGGTATCGGTAATGGAGCAAGAGTTGCTGCAGTAGCCGTGGGAACATACCCTCTGCGATTACCATCTGGTTTAGACTTAGTTTTAAAAGACTGTTATTATGTGCCTGCAGCTAGCAGGAATTTGATTTCTGTTTCATGCTTAGCACAAGAAGGTTATGTGATCATGTGATCCTTCTTTAAGGACCATTGTAACATTCTTTATGAAAGAAATAAAATTGCAAATGGTTTCCTTGTTAATGGTCTTTATCAGTTGCATATTGATGTACCTGTTTTAACTATCGAGCAAAACGTGAATGCCAAACGACCTAGGGATAGTCCAAACGACAGATATCTATGGCACCTGAGATTAGGTCATATAGCAGAAGATAGGATTAACAAATTGGAGAAAAATGGGCTATTGAGTCCATTGACTTTTGAGTCATATCCAACTTGTGAATCTTGTCTTCAAGGCAAAATGACTAAACTCCCTTTTGTTGGACATGGGGAGAGGGCCACAGATCTCCTTGCCCTAGTACATACTGATGTGTGCGGCCCATTCGATGTGCCGGCTAGAGGCAATTTTGTCTACTTCATTACCTTTACCGATGATCTGTCTAGGTATGGGTATGTGTATCTTATGAGACACAAGTCTGAAGCTTTTGAAAAGTTCAAAGAATTCAGACATGAAGTAGAAAAACAAACTGGAAAACCCATTAAGGTTCTTCGATCAGATCGAGGAGGTGAATACCTTAGCCGGGAATTCCTAGACTATCTTAAGGAAAATGGCATAGTCTCTCAATGGACTCCACCAGGAACACCTCAACTCAACGGGGTTTCAGAACGGAGAAATCGGACTCTATTGGATATGGTTCGATCCATGATGAGCTTCACAGACCTCCCTGATTTTCTTTGGGGACATTCATTATTAACTTCAATCTATTTACTGAATAGGGTTCCCTCTAAAACCGTTCCTACCACACCGTATGAGATATGGCACGGTAAGAAACCAAGTCTGAGTCATCTCAGAATTTGGGGTTGTCCGGCTCATGTCAAAAGACAACAAGCGGACAAGTTAGAGTTTAGGTCCTTTAGAGCTCGATTCATAGGATATCCTAAAGAGTCATTAGGATACTATTTCTACATTCCAGAAGACCACAATGTGATTGTGAGTCGACATGCCATATTTCTTGAAAAATAGTTTATTCAAGATAGTGGCATTGGAAAGCAGATTAAGCTTGATGAGAAAGTCTCACAAGCAGAACGAGCTAAGGACCAAGTGGAACCAAATCAGGTTGAGCCAATAAGAACACTACCTCCTCCACCTCGTAGATCGGAAAGAGTTTTCCCGTCCCCCTGAAAGATACTTAGGTATTATTTCAGAGGATAGTAGAGGAAATGTTCCTCATAGGTAATGGTGCTCATGGTGATGATCCCAAAACCTACAACGAGGCGATATCAGATATCGACTCCGAGAAATGGCTTGAGGCAATGAAGTCAGAAATTGACTCGATGCACTCAAACCAAGTCTGGACCTTGGTAGATCCACCAGAAGGTATAGTACCTATTGGGTGTAAATGGATCTTCAAGAGAAAGATTGGTGCAGATGGGAATGTGGAGACATTCAAGGCTAGACTGGTGGCAAAAGGTTATAGTCAACGCGAAGGCATTGACTATCAGGATACCTTTTCCCCGGTAGCTATGCTAAAATCCATCCGCACATTGCTTGCTGTTGCAGCCTATTTCGATTATGAAATATGGCAAATGGACGTGAAAACGGCATTCCTAAATGGATATCTTGAGGAAGATATCTATATGGAACAGCCGCTAGGTTTCACATCCAGTGATACTGATCACAAGGTTTGCAAGCTGCAAAGGTCCATATATGGACTTAAGCAAGCATCTCGGAGCTGGAACACTCGTTTCAATGATGTGATCAAAAAGTTTGGTTTCATCAAAAATGAAGAGGAACCATGTGTTTTCAAAAGGGTCAGTGGGAGCGCTGTTGTCTTCCTCGTATTGTACGTGGATGACATCCTCCTTATTGGGAATGATATTCCCATGTTGACATCAGTCAAGATGTGGTTGTCCAAGGAATTCTCCATGAAAGACCTAGGTGAAGCATCCTTTATTCTAGGAATTAAGGTCTATAGGGATAGACCGAATAGGATGCTAGGACTTTCACAGAAGATGTACATAGAGGAAGTACTAAAGAGGTTTAGTATGGAAAACTCTAAGAGGGGATTAATACCCTTCAGACATGGTATTCATCTTTCCAAGAAGATGTGCCCCAGCACACCTGAGGAAATAGAACGCATGAGCAAGATCCCTTATGCTTCTGCAATAGGGAGCCTCATGTATGCCATGCTATGTACACGACCTGATATAGCCCATGCTGTGAGTGTCACAAGCAGATATCAGTCAAATCCAGGTGAAGAACACTGGACTTCTGTGAAATGTATCCTTAAGTACTTGAGAAGAACTAAGGATATGATGTTGGTCTTTGGTAATGGAGAACTCCAAGTTCAGGGATACACAGACTCGGACTTCATGTCCGATATAGATGATCGAAAGTCGACATCTGGCAGACTGTTTGTGCTGGAAGAGTTCCAAGCAAACGGTGATACCATCTCATCCGCGATTACCTTGAGAAAGGTTACGTTGAGGTCAAGAGAGTCAACTCCACAGATAATGTGGCAGACCCACTTACAAAGCCGTTGGGCCAGCAGAAGATCGAAGCCCACCTTGAGAAGATGGGACTTAGACTTGTAGCCAATTGGCTTTAGGACAAGTGGGAGATTGTTAGATATATGTGCCCTAGAAGCCAGAATTGGCTGACACTTGTAATACACTTCTAGGGGCAAAATTGACTATAATCTATCACAGTGTATTTAGTGTCTGTGATACATCACTTTGAGTTAATGTGTAATGATAATTCATATTTTCAAGAGTTGAAAATTTAAGACATGAATAATCATTATTAACTCATAAACAGCTCCCGACCATAGGATCATCACGAGGATGGTGATTGATCCGGAAGGTTGGTGTACGATCGCTTCTCTTTAGTAGATGAGTCTTGAGTCTACGGTGTGGAGACACCGGAGCGAGAGTACAGGTACTCGTTAGAGAACGAGGGCACTGAGCGTGACCACCTCGAGTAGTCATTAGGAAGTCTACCTTCTCGTCAATGACTGACTCGATGCTGCAGTAGTGTGTCTGGTTCTTTGACCTGAGATGCATCGGCAGTTCACCTTGAGGGTGTTATAGTTTGACTACACCATTACTCGGTCTCCTAGCCATATGGAACCCTGAGGTGTATGTTGGCTGTGATAGCATGTTCATTGTAGGAACTGGATTGCATCAAGATGGGATCTATCTACCTCGGTGGTAGAGGAGTAGCCCTATGATGATCATGAGAATCAAGTCCAGAAGCCCATGGCCATGGTAGAGTGAAATAATAGAAAGAGTTTCTATTTAGATTTTCACATTGGACTCGAATCGAATGATTACATCATATGACAGAGACTAGGGTTTGACGAGTTCACCTTAACCCTAATCTGATCGGGGCTCAAGATAGAAGAACTTAATCACACAGGTAGCTGCACCAAGAGGTTCGCATTCAGCTCTGATGGGTTGCCACCATATACTGCTAGGTGTCACTGGTGGATTTTGGGAGCAATTAGAATGATTTAGATGATCGATCATTCTAGCTGTTCGAATCAGAAGAGTTCTGATCCATCGAAAGGAGTTTCGATGATGTCTATGATAGAGATCATGACATATCCCATTACCATACAGAACTGAACCTAACTGGGTCACACAAACAAGGGTTTGAATCTGGTGATCATCAATTGAACTGATCTAGTTCAATTGATCTGAATGAGATTCAATTAGGTTCAAGGAAATCGTGCTAGCACTCGATTGAACCTAACGTTCTTCTTTTACTATCATAAATAAGTTGTCCTGACTGAGCCAAAGGAGTTTGTGCTCAATCAGAGGCCTTCATATGGTCTGACTGGAGGTTGTCCAAGTCAGAATAGGTTGTCTTATTTGTAAGACATTACCTGCCATTTTTGGTCACCTGCCATTTCTTGTTCTTTGACTTTGGTCAAAAGTCTACCTTTGACTGGTCAAACGTTGACCATTGACCCTTTGACTTTTGACCACATGTCATGCACCTATTGGAGAGCTGGTGGGGGCCTGTCCCCCTGCCAGAACCTGGCAAGGAGAAGGGCGCACGCCAAGGGTGGCGTGAGCCCAAGTAGGAGGCGCCTAGGAGTCCTTGTTGGACAAGGACTCCACCTCCCTTTTGGATTCCAATCAGAGTTCTACTAAGAATCCAGTTTGACTGGTCTTAGGCGCCCTCTAAGGAGGAATCCAGGGGTCTCTATTCCAACCAATCAGATTTAGATCTGATTTCACAAAGGGTTGTGATTGGTTGAGAGGAAGAGGAGTTGGATCACAAGAGGTCTATAAATAAGACCCTGCGCCCAACCCTAATTCCAATGCTATTAGATACGCCCCAAGGCTGCCTCTCCCCTCCTTCTCCATGCCATAGTCTCTTCTCCTCTTGCTCTCCACGTCCAAAAGGTGTTTTGGACTTAGTTTGGTGCGATTCAGATCAAGGAAAGGCGATCAAAAGCAAGAAGGCTGCGCTGCTGCAAAAGGACGACTGCAGATCTTCAAAAGAGTTTTGAAGATCCTCCAGATCAGATCCAGATCTGATTTTTGGAGGTGTGATAGAGAAGAAGAGGATCTCCAGATCCAACCCGAGTGGATACCGGTAGAGGCCAGGCGCTTGCGTGGCTAAGATCCAGAACCTTCCGCTGCAATCAGGATCATCTACAGGGTAATAGGATTACCCAAATCAGGTAAATTGAAATTTGATTTAATTTATCTTATTTTATTTTATTTATTAAAATAATAAGAATCAGATCTGAAACATATCAAGATCTGATTGAGATCAAGAGAAAATTTTTGAAATATATCTCTTGATCTAATCAGATCTGGACGAACCTGGACCGGGAAATCAGGATTTCCCTTCAACTGGTATCAGAGCCATGGTTCTAAATTGTTTAGATCTGATTTTAATTTTATTTTAATTAGAAAATAAAGTGATTTCAGATGTCACATGAGATGTGATCAGATCTGAAATCAGAAAAATTAAAATTAAATGATTTGGATCTAAGAACATGAAGATATGCATGACTAGTTCTAGAATAGAATAGTTCTATAGAATAGTTTTGCATGTCTTTGATTTAATCTGATTAAATCATATTTTAGATCTTCTTATTTACTATTTTCTGATATTATAAGTGTTATAATAACATCTGATAAACAGCAAATAAAAATTATTTAATTTTAAATATCATATGAGATATGATAGATGCATGACTAGACTAGTTGTAGAATAGTTCTACATAATTGTCTAGATTAGAATTTATTTTGATTAGATCAATTTAAATCTAATTTTTTAGATTATTATGTGATAATTTAGATCTGAAAACATGCATGATTTGATACATGAGATGTATGCAAAATATGCCATTGATTAGATCTAAATTTGTATATGAGATATATGATATAGATCTATAACTGTTTTGTAGTATTTACATGTTCCTGATTAAGGCGTTCCTCTTGGCCGTCCGGTCATAAGAACGAAGAAGGGTTTAAAGGCCCTCTCTTCCCATTCGATGGGGTGTTCTTATGACGTGTAGGGGTGCTGCGTGTTCGTCCTTAATCAGAAACCCAAAACTTACTTTCTGCAAAACCCTAGATCCTGAAACCCTAGGATTTATTGTGCATATTTTGTTTATGAACCCAACTTAATTAAGAATTAAGTTTATGGAATATTAATTAGGTCTAAAATTGAGAATTTCAGATCTAAGACATATTCATAATACTGGGTTCGGGCTTGGGTAGCTCAATTAGGTCTAAGCGGTTGATCAAACCGAATCAAGAGTTGGTTAGATGGGATCAACAATGCTTAAATTGACCAGCCTAATAGGATTAAGTCTGGGTCAAGATCGAGTCACGATCAAGCAAGACCTAATTAGGCTCAGAGGTTAGAGTCTGGATTGTAGGCTAACCCAATTGGTTCTGACTCAACAATTTGGTGTCTAAGGTAAGTTTGGCACAGACGACCGACTGGTTTTTAATTGGAAGCTACTCGACCTGAATGCGTTCTTGTGCGAGTTAACGGCATATTCCTTCCACCGGTCTCACTTACCTGGCCATATCTGTTGACACAGTTCTGATCTGAGGTGGTCAATAATCCGAGCTGACCCATGCCACTAGGTTAGTCATAATTGTTATGACTAAGCCAAGTCTAGTTTAATGAGACCTGAATCAATTCTCCCTAAGAAAAGATTAAGTCCGAGGTCTTCCACCATTGTAGACGTGCGGGCCCTTCCCGGGGTTGATTGTTCTCGGCTGGATACAGTGGCTCAGTTGCACCGGGAAGACGCAACCATGTCTATTAGGCATTGGATGCTATGGGCTGGAGGATGAGTTGGGCTCAATATTCCGGATACGGTGAGAGACCCAATTAGGAACCCAGTCTATGCAAATGGTGGGTCTGACTTAACTAAGGAGTGGATCAATATTCCGGATACGGTGAGATTCATGAATTAGAGACCAAGTTTGGGTGCACCATGATTAGAGAATCATTGAACAAGAGTTGTTCACTCATTGGCTAACCCATCACCAATAACTGTTAGGTGAGGTGATGAGTCAGTTGGTGAGACCGCACCACCCACTAGAAATCATCAATCGCGGAGATTTTCGCATCTCTACAGAGGGAGTGTAGGGATCCGAGAAAATAGTGGGAGCTAATTTGTTTAAAAATAAAATCCCTAAACAAATTGGTCAAGTCAAAATTACAGTATCTAACTAGAATCTTTGACTCTCTACAGGAAAATGTCTGCGTCCAACCCACTGGCACGTATCCTAGACACACATAGACTGACTGGACCCAATTATAAAGATTGGCTCAGGAACTACAAAATTGTTTTGGGTTCAGAGAAGTTAACACATGTTTTGGACCAGGACCCTCCCACCTTACCAGCTCGTCCATCCACTGAACAGAGAGCGTCTCTGGAAAAATGGATTGACGAAGACAATAAGGCCAGATACTACATGTTGGGCTCGATGTCTGATGAGCTCCAGCGCCAACATGAAGATATCGGGACTGCTCGCCAAATGTTGGCTCACCTGCAGGAGATGTTTGGTGAACAGAGTCGCGCAGCCAAATATCAAGTCACGAAAATGACTTTTTAAGGCTAAGATGCGTGATGGGCAGTCAGTCCAAGATCACTGTCTGACAATGATCAAGGACATGGAAGAGCTTGAGAAGCTCGGTGTGAAGTTGGACTTGGATTTGCAGAACGATATTATTCTGCAATCCTTGACTGATGCATATGGGCAATTCATCATGAATTACCACATGCATAAACTTCAAAATTCCTTGGCCGAGTTGATGAATATGCTGGTTACCGCTGAGCTTTCTATGAAAGGTTCTAAAGGCTCAGTTCTTGCTATGGAACGGACTTCTTCCAAAAGAAAGTCTTATGGAAAGAAAAAGAAGTCTGTGAAAAAGCAAAAGGTAGAAGGATCAAAGAAGAAGAAGGCAGAACCGAAGAAGAAGGTCGATGGCAAAGGAAAGTGTTTCCATTGCAACAGCGACGGCCATTGGAAGCGGAACTGCCCTACTTACCTGGCCACCCTGAAGAACAAGAAGGAAGGTCCTTCTGGAGGTATGCTCGTTATTGAGTCTAACCTTACGGTTTCTTCTGCATCCAGTTGGGTGCTTGACTCTGGTTCTAGTGCTCATCTGTGCACTTCTATGCAGGGTCTTGAGGATAGCAGGAGGCTGAGGGATGGAGACATGATCCTACGCGTCGGTAATGGAGCAAGAGTTGCTGCAGTAGCCGTGGGAACATACCCTCTGCGATTACCATCTGGTTTAGACTTAGTTTTAAAAGACTGTTATTATGTGCCTGCAGCTAGCAGGAATTTGATTTCTGTTTCATGCTTAGCACAAGAAGGTTATGTGATCACCTTCTTTAAGGACCATTGTAACATTCTTTATGAAAGAAATAAAATTGCAAATGGTTTCCTTGTTAATGGTCTTTATCAGTTGCATATTGATGTACCTGTTTTAACTATCGAGCAAAACGTGAATGCCAAACGACCTAGGGATAGTCCAAACGACAGATATCTATGGCACCTGAGATTAGGTCATATAGCAGAAGATAGGATTAACAAATTGGAGAAAAATGGGCTATTGAGTCCATTGACTTTTGAGTCATATCCAACTTGTGAATCTTGTCTTCAAGGCAAAATGACTAAACTCCCTTTTGTTGGACATGGGGAGAGGGCCACAGATCTCCTTGCCCTAGTACATACTGATGTGTGCGGCCCATTCGATGTGCCGGCTAGAGGCAATTTTGTCTACTTCATTACCTTTACCGATGATCTGTCTAGGTATGGGTATGTGTATCTTATGAGACATAAGTCTGAAGCCTTTGAAAAGTTCAAAGAATTCAGACATGAAGTAGAAAAACAAACTGGAAAACCCATTAAGGTTCTTCGATCAGATCGAGGAGGTGAATACCTTAGCCGGGAATTCCTAGACTATCTTAAGGAAAATGGCATAGTCTCTCAATGGACTCCACCAGGAACACCTCAACTCAACGGGGTTTCAGAACGGAGAAATCGGACTCTATTGGATATGGTTCGATCCATGATGAGCTTCACAGACCTCCCAGATTTTCTTTGGGGACATTCATTATTAACTTCAATCTATTTACTGAATAGGGTTCCCTCTAAAACCGTTCCTACCACACCGTATGAGATATGGCACGGTAAGAAACCAAGTCTGAGTCATCTCAGAATTTGGGGTTGTCCGGCTTATGTCAAAAGACAACAAGCGGACAAGTTAGAGTTTAGGTCCTTTAGAGCTCGATTCATAGGATATCCTAAAGAGTCATTAGGATACTATTTCTACATTCCAGAAGACCACAATGTGATTGTGAGTCGACATGCCATATTTCTTGAAAAATAGTTTATTCAAGATAGTGGCATTGGAAAGCAGATTAAGCTTGATGAGAAAGTCTCACAAGCAGAACGAGCTAAGGACCAAGTGGAACCAAATCAGGTTGAGCCAATAAGAACACTACCTCCTCCACCTCGTAGATCGGAAAGAGTTTCCCGTCCCCCTGAAAGATACTTAGGTATTATTTCAGAGGATATAGAGGAAATGTTCCTCATAGGTAATGGTGCTCATGGTGATGATCCCAAAACCTACAACGAGGCGATATCAGATATCGACTCCGAGAAATGGCTTGAGGCAATGAAGTCAGAAATTGACTCGATGCACTCAAACCAAGTCTGGACCTTGGTAGATCCACCAGAAGGTATAGTACCTATTGGGTGTAAATGGATCTTCAAGAGAAAGATTGGTGCAGATGGGAATGTGGAGACATTCAAGGCTAGACTGGTGGCAAAAGGTTATAGTCAACGTGAAGGCATTGACTATCAGGATACCTTTTCCCCGGTAGCTATGCTAAAATCCATCCGCACATTGCTTGCTGTTGCAGCCTATTTCGATTATGAAATATGGCAAATGGACGTGAAAACGGCATTCCTAAATGGATATCTTGAGGAAGATATCTATATGGAACAGCCGCTAGGTTTCACATCCAGTGATACTGATCACAAGGTTTGCAAGCTGCAAAGGTCCATATATGGACTTAAGCAAGCATCTCGGAGCTGGAACACTCGTTTCAATGATGTGATCAAAAAGTTTGGTTTCATCAAAAATGAAGAGGAACCATGTGTTTTCAAAAGGGTCAGTGGGAGCGCTGTTGTCTTCCTCGTATTGTACGTGGATGACATCCTCCTTATTGGGAATGATATTCCCATGTTGACATCAGTCAAGATGTGGTTGTCCAAGGAATTCTCCATGAAAGACCTAGGTGAAGCATCCTTTATTCTAGGAATTAAGGTCTATAGGGATAGACCGAATAGGATGCTAGGACTTTCACAGAAGATGTACATAGAGGAAGTACTAAAGAGGTTTAGTATGGAAAACTCTAAGAGGGGATTAATACCCTTCAGACATGGTATTCATCTTTCCAAGAAGATGTGCCCCAGCACACCTGAGGAAATAGAACGCATGAGCAAGATCCCTTATGCTTCTGCAATAGGGAGCCTCATGTATGCCATGCTATGTACACGACCTGATATAGCCCATGCTGTGAGTGTCACAAGCAGATATCAGTCAAATCCAGGTGAAGAACACTGGACTTCTGTGAAATGTATCCTTAAGTACTTGAGAAGAACTAAGGATATGATGTTGGTCTTTGGTAATGGAGAACTCCAAGTTCAGGGATACACAGACTCGGACTTCATGTCCGATATAGATGATCGAAAGTCGACATCTGGCAGACTGTTTGTGCTGGAAGAGTTCCAAGCAAACGGTGATACCATCTCATCCGCGATTACCTTGAGAAAGGTTACGTTGAGGTCAAGAGAGTCAACTCCACCGCAGATAATGTGGCAGACCCACTTACAAAGCCGTTGGGCCAGCAGAAGATCGAAGCCCACCTTGAGAAGATGGGACTTAGACTTGTAGCCAATTGGCTTTAGGACAAGTGGGAGATTGTTAGATATATGTGCCCTAGAAGCCAGAATTGGCTGACACTTGTAATACACTTCTAGGGGCAAAATTATAATTTTGACTATAATTAATGAAATGGGTTATTTTCTATCACACATGTGTATTTAGTGTCTGTGATACATCCTTTGAGTTAATGGTAATGATAATTCATATTTTCAAGAGTTGAAAATTTAAGACATGAATAATCATTATTAACTCATAAACAGCTCCCGACCATAGGATCATCACGAGGATGGTGATTGATCCGGAAGGTTGGTGTACGATCGCTTCTCTTTAGTAGATGAGTCTTGAGTCTACGGTGTGGAGACACCGGAGCGAGAGTACAGGTACTCGTTAGAGAACGAGGGCACTGAGCGTGACCACCTCGAGTAGTCATTAGGAAGTCTACCTTCTCGTCAATGACTGACTCGATGCTGCAGTAGTGTGTCTGGTTCTTTGACCTGAGATGCATCGGCAGTTCACCTTGAGGGTGTTATAGTTTGACTACACCATTACTCGGTCTCCTAGCCATATGGAACCCTGAGGTGTATGTTGGCTATGACATGTTCATTGTAGGAACTGGATTGCATCAAGATGGGATCTATCTACCTCGGTGGTAGAGGAGTAGCCCTATGATGATCATGAGAATCAAGTCCAGAAATCCCATGGCCATGGCAGAGTGAAATAATAGAAAGAGTTTCTATTTAGATTTTCACATTGGACTCGAATCGAATGATTACATCATATGACAGAGACTAGGGTTTGACGAGTTCACCTTAACCCTAATCTGATCGGGGCTCAAGATAGAAGAACTTAATCACACAGGTAGCTGCACCAAGAGGTTCGCATTCAGCTCTGATGGGTTGCCACCATATACTGCTAGGTGTCACTGGTGGATTTTGGGAGCAATTAGAATGATTTAGATGATCGATCATTCTAGCTGTTCGAATCAGAAGAGTTCTGATCCATCGAAAGGAGTTTCGATGATGTCTATGATAGAGATCATGACATATCCCATTACCATACAGAACTGAACCTAACTGGGTCACACAAACAAGGGTTTGAATCTGGTGATCATCAATTGAACTGATCTAGTTCAATTGATCTGAATGAGATTCAATTAGGTTCAAGGAAATCGTGCTAGCACTCGATTGAACCTAACGTTCTTCTTTTACTATCATAAATAAGTTGTCCTGACTGAGCCAAAGGAGTTTGTGCTCAATCAGAGGCCTTCATATGGTCTGACTGGAGGTTGTCCAAGTCAGAATAGGTTGTCTTATTTGTAAGACATTACCTGCCATTTTTGGTCACCTGCCATTTCTTGTTCTTTGACTTTGGTCAAAAGTCTACCTTTGACTGGTCAAACGTTGACCATTGACCCTTTGACTTTTGACCACATGTCATGCACCTATTGGAGAGCTGGTGGGGGCCTGTCCCCCTGCCAGAACCTGGCAAGGAGAAGGGCGCACGCCAAGGGTGGCGTGAGCCCAAGTAGGAGGCGCCTAGGAGTCCTTGTTGGACAAGGACTCCACCTCCCTTTTGGATTCCAATCAGAGTTCTACTAAGAATCCAGTTTGACTGGTCTTAGGCGCCCTCTAAGGAGGAATCCAGGGGTCTCTATTCCAACCAATCAGATTTAGATCTGATTTCACAAAGGGTTGTGATTGGTTGAGAGGAAGAGGAGTTGGATCACAAGAGGTCTATAAATAAGACCCTGCGCCCAACCCTAATTCCAATGCTATTAGATACGCCCCAAGGCTGCCTCTCCCCTCCTTCTCCATGCCATAGTCTCTTCTCCTCTTGCTCTCCACGTCCAAAAGGTGTTTTGGACTTAGTTTGGTGCGATTCAGATCAAGGAAAGGCGATCAAAAGCAAGAAGGCTGCGCTGCTGCAAAAGGACGACTGCAGATCTTCAAAAGAGTTTTGAAGATCCTCCAGATCAGATCCAGATCTGATTTTTGGAGGTGTGATAGAGAAGAAGAGGATCTCCAGATCCAACCCGAGTGGATACCGGTAGAGGCCAGGCGCTTGCGTGGCTAAGATCCAGAACCTTCCGCTGCAATCAGGATCATCTACAGGGTAATAGGATTACCCAAATCAGGTAAATTGAAATTTGATTTAATTTATCTTATTTTATTTTATTTATTAAAATAATAAGAATCAGATCTGAAATATATCAAGATCTGATTGAGATCAAGAGAAAATTTTTGAAATATATCTCTTGATCTAATCAGATCTGGACGAACCTGGACCGGAAAATCAGGATTTCCCTTCAAGAGAAAAAACTAGCTTAGTTCGCTGAATTGCTTACTTTCATCGACATTCCAAAAAATTTGACACCCATTCTGTTCTACTTTACAGGAAGAACAGCAATGAGAAGGACCGCCATAGAGAAAGGACTCCCCCGCGCGCCTGCGAGGCTGCCTGGGCCTAGGCCACGCCCGTGCGCCTATGCGCCTGGGCTTGGGCTGCGCCCTTGCGCACTCAGCCTGGGCCATGCGTCCGCACGCCCGTGTTGGGCCGCGCCCGCATCTAAGCCGCATGCCCGCACTGGGCCGCACCCGCGTGCTGGCTTGCCCCCACACCAGTGTGCGCCTGGGTCGGCCCTAGCAGGCCTGCATGCCTGGGTCCCACGTTCGTGGGCCTACCGATCATGGGCCCCACTTTGGCTATCCGTCGAATGCTCTGCATACTTTTTTCGCACGTATCTTCGCCATCTGGACTCCGATTGAGGTATTCTTGGGCTCGTTGGACTTCGTTCGTCATTTTGGACCTCATTGTGGGCTTAATATGAGAGAATTTGAGGCATTGTTCTCAACAATCTCCATCTTGACTCGATATTCGATCTCAACCTATTTGAGAGTTCGTCTAGCGCCCCCATGGCCTGGGGCAATCGCCTGCTGATCATAGATGGGCAAACATGGGAATCGAGCAAGGCTGCTCGATCCCTCCTCCGTCAACTGCTGTGATCTGCCTGACCTGAGATCTACTCGGGGTAGCCTCCTCCGGCAATAGGAACTTCACCTTGCGACGTCGCATATCATCCTCCCGAGTCTCTCATCTCGGCCCTGGTCTTCTTCTTAACTTTTTCTCCAACACTGAAGAGGTCGGTAAGGATCTTTTGGAAATTGGATAGATGCTCCCGCACGTTCTGGCCTTCGTCCATCCGCAGTCGATAGAACTACCTCCAAAGGAAGGGGTATTGGTGAGGGACTTCGTCATGTACAACTCCTTGAGCTTCGACCATAGTGCCATCAAAGAAGTCTCACCAAGTACATGGATCACCACATCATCCACTAGGTATAAGCAAATTGTACTCACTGCCTGCATCTAGATCCACTTTCAATTCTTCACCTCTATGGTGGCTGGCATCTCGTCGTATAAAAGAGTGTCGATCAAACCATGTTGGATGAAGACATCATTTACCCTTGCTTGCCACAAGGAGAAATTATCCTTTCCATCAAACCTATTGATCTCTACCTTAATTGCGCTTGTCTTCTCTATATTCTTCAATCTCTATCACTACTGTTGCAATCTGCACTCCGGTACTGTCTGAGCTCTGATACCAATTGTTGGGAGTATCAACATGCTTTGATACCACTTATTAAGGATCTAGTACCGACGGATTGCGATAGAAAAAAAGAAGAAAAATAAAACGAGAACAATCAAGTACGTGGATCAGCCTAAAGGCTCGCCTCTACGGGGCATGTAGAACTTTACTATGAAAAAGGAAGAGATACAAGAGGAGATTATCCACTCTCAACTCATGTATACAATTCTCTCAAGAAGAAGTTAACCTTACCAAACTCTCTCTTGAAGATCCCCTGAAATGATCACAGTCCGTCACCTAGCTATCTGCCCGAAGCCTCTGCTCCTGCTGTCGCTAGCGTCCTTCTCTCCACTCCAATTGTCTCAGGCTCTCTCAAATTAATCAAGCCACACCTTCTACATCAAGTCACGGTCCTTCTGTCAAGCCACACATTCTACCTTTCTCGGTTTGCTGCTTAAATAGCCACGGTCACAGCCCAAAACCTAAGCAAAAATGGTGAAGGACCGCGCACAGTCCGCATGGAGAAAGGACTCCCCCATGCGCCCACGAGGCCGCTTTGGCCTGGCCGCGCCCATGCGCCTGGGCCTGGGCTGCGCCCGCGCGCGCCTGCGTCTGGGCCGTGCAGGGTTGTTGTGCCGCGCCAGCACGCTAATGCACGCCTGGGTCGCACATCCGTGGGCCCCACTTTGGCGATCCATTGGATGCTTTGCGTGCTTCTTTCGTGCGTATCTTCGCCATCCGGATTTTGATTGAGATGTTCTTGGACTCGTTGGACTCCGTTTGTTATTCTGGACCTCGCTGTGGACTTAATATGGAAGAATTCGAGGCATTATTCTCAATAGAAAGAAATTCATCATAATTGCACCCCTACCTAAAACCAAGTGGATCATTTTGACAGAATATAATGTAAGAAAATTGGACAGACAATTACTGCATTGGATGAATGGTAATAAAGACTAATTTCAAACCAGGCATCATGGCCCCAGCAATTAGCACAAGCGAGCAGGTACAGAAAGCCTGATTTAAATCGAGCCAGATCATTTCAGAGCGCGAAAAGAAAGAAAAAAGGTTAAACAAATAAAGCAGAATACCTGGCATGGCATGGCACGGAAAGGGGAAATAGGAGGGTTGACCAGTAAATAAATGAAAATGTGTGCAACCCAAGCCACCGAAACAATCAATCTGGAAGTGAAAGAGTGCACGAAGAACAGAATGGTTGTAATTTAAATATAGAAAGTTGAAAAAAAAATGCAATCATATTATTCTTAGAAAGAAGTGAATAAGAATGGAAACTGAGAAATTATAGAAAGGCAAGTATATGCCAATGCAGGTATTCATAGTATAATGCATAATGATATTTTTCTTATAGCAATAATTCCTAGAGGACTACATCCTTCAACATGAAAAATTGTGAAAGTGCAAAAAATTACTACTTTTATCAGTTTTGCACAGCTCGAGCATAATAAAACTCATAAGCCTAATATAATCTTTCTTTTTTTAATAACACAATGCACAGTACGGTAAATCTACACGCTGCCAAAGTGTCAATTAATTGAAGACTCCGAAATCCATGACAGGTTTAATGTTTCAAGCATATCTAAGCAGAGGGATGAAGGAATAGAAAGTGTCCACTTTCAAGAAATCTGTACAAATGATTATTAAGCTTGTTTCCTCCTACCAGATCCAACTTCGACCTTCCATCATGCTTAAAAAAAAAAAAGCTAGAACATTTTAAGACTGCTGGTCGAGCATATGAAGCCTAAAATGCTGATCTTAAAGTAATGTCCCCACAGGGTAAAATGACCTCTTAGAAGAGCTGATCTGACGGGCATGGATTCAACTTCAACTTGATTCCATTTTGACACGAGATGCTATCTTGGATGTTCTTCTTCTTTTTTTCCAAAAAAAAAAAAAAAAAACGTAGCAAAGGTCAAAACTTCAAGTAACATATATTGCATCTTGCGTGATTTTAATCAGCAATTCCCATGGGTAATATTAGTGAGGCCGCATCTGAAGATAAAAAATAACAGAAAATTTGGATGATAATGGAGCCTGAAATATTGAAAGATCAAATGCACCGGTGGGATTTGCAAGCACAGACTTATACTAGCATACCAATACAAGTTTTGCCATGTAACCGAGCACGGTTCGGTCTCAAAATTGAAACGCAGAGCAGCGTTAATAGAATCAACATCGTATCTATGAAATTAGAGGTCTTCTTATCACAGTCATTGCCCGATCACCTTGTGGATATATCTCCTCCCGATCTTTCACATCTTCCTCCAGGAGCCTGGATGATGAAATAAAAAAAGGAGACAATAAAACAATAGGAAAAATAAATCAGTCTGTCGAACTAATTAAGATATAGGACAAGATGGTACTCAGAATTTTGTGGTTCAGCAGTTCCTGATATGAAAATTACGAAGCATGTCAATATGACGAGAACAGCAATGTTAAAATTGTGTGATTAAATCATGCAAGAATAGGTTATTGGAGCTCAAAATATAAGATTGCCTTTGCTACTTTATGCATGAGGTAGACTAACGGCCTATAGGACCATTGCTGTACTGGTTAAACTAACTCTGTGGTATTACATAAATGGTCCATGATAATGATCGACAAAGAAAGAGCAAGCATTAAATTCCAATACTAAGAACATGATACTAGTTGAGGACGACAAGGTCCCTAGATGCTATTGGCTCATGAATACAGGATTTTTCCCTCTGATTATGGAACGGTTTCTTTTCTCATGTGTCGTATGCGAAACAAGCAAGCAGTTTGTTTGCTTTCTAGGCAGCATTTAAATTCCCTTCCTTCCAATAAACATGTTATTGAATTTATGTAGTTGTGGGGGTGTCTCAATAGTCATATAAGATTTTTTTTTTAAAAAAAAGAAGACTAGGGACATGGAAATATAAATATTTTTGGATCTATTTGCATGGTTGTGTTTCATGTATGCCCTAGAAGCCAAGTTGGCTCGCACTTGTAAATACTCTAAGGACATAATTTATAATTTTGATTTATTGAATAAATAAAGTTGGGTTGTTTTTCTATTCATGATTGTATTTTGTGTCCATAAATTATTCATAAAATTAATATAATGATGACACATATTCTCAAGAGTTAAGAATTTGAGGTATAAGTAATTCATGGTTAATTTCTAAATTACTTCCAACCGATGGATCATCACACAAATGATGGATGATCCGAAGTTGGTGCGTGGATTGCTTTCTTTTGGATAGACGGATTTTGAGTTTATCATGTGGAGACACTAGATAAGAGTGCATGCGATTGTTGAAAAATAATGGTATTAAGCATGACCAACATAAGAAGTCACTAGGATATCTACTCATTTGTCAGTGACTTACTTGATGCTGGAGTGATACGACTAGTCCTTAACCTACGGTGTCTCAACTATTCACGGTAAGGTTGCTATGGTTTAACTATACATACACTTAGTTCCTAACCATTCGGACCTTTGCGGTGCATGTTGGTTAGAATAGATCCACCGAAGGAGTAGGTTGCACCTATATGAAATCTATCAATCTTAGTAGAAAAGTAGTAATCCTATGCGATTTATGAGACTAAGTTCAAAGAACCTTGGCCAAGGCAATGCGATTGATGAAAAAGAGTTTCCACAAAAATTTATCGGATAAATTCGAGTCAAATAAATCTGATATATGATTGATGGTGAGATTTGACAAGTATTCCTTGATGTTCGTCTAGTCAAAACTCATGATAGAAGGACTATATCATACGGTAATTGCACCTAAAGATTTATTTTTTTTATTTTGCTAGGTTGCCACTACATACTGCTAAATATTATTGATGGATTGTGAGACTCATAAGCATCATTTTGATAATCGATGATTCTTGATGGATAGAGTTGGAATCATTCCAACCTATTGAAAGTAGTTTTAATGATATTGTAATGAGGATCACAGTATATTTTACTACCAAACAGAATAGAATCTATGGGACCACATATAATAGATGTTTTTAATTAATTAGATAGCTGAATTATCATTATAAATCATAGTATGATCTAATTATCAATATGATTGATAATTAATCCAATGTAGAAGTTGGGATAAAAAATTTTACTAAGAGTTAGTAAATTGCAGGAGGATTAATTAGCAATTGGATTACAATTTGGCTTGATTTGATTGAGCAATGGAGCTAAAATCAAATCTAATTCAATTATATTCAATTTGATTTAGTTTGAATTTGATTAAATTAAGCCTAATTTGATTATGAGATAACCCAATTATGAAAGAGACCAATTCTTTATTTAATTAGGATTTGGGTGCTACCTAATTCCTAATTGGATTAGGATCTAATTGGGTTTCTAATTAGACTAGGATTTTTTCGCTCTTTAGATACAACCAATTCTTAATTGGTTAGGAATTATTAAAGCACTAAGAGAGATCCCAGTTTGATTGGGACTCTCTCCCTAGCACCTCATGAGAAGCCCCATGCGCCCCTTGATGTTTGCATGAGAAACTCCATGCCCAAAGACCTCCTCATGCCTCCATCTTAGATTAGGATAAGTTCAAAGGTTTGAATTTAAATTTGACCTAATCTCTTGGATGCCATGATTAAAAGAGGCCATGGGATTGGGTTTTTGATGAGATCTGATTTTGTGCGTGGGTTATTAAGAGGCTTCATGCACGTCTCTCTGGGGCATGGGATATTGGGAGGTGTCCCTCTTTTTGGTGTGGGTCTTAGGAAGAAAAAGAGAGAGGGTCATCTTCTTCTTCTTCCTCTTCTTTCTCATCATCATCTTCTTCTCTGAGAGTCTGAGAGAAATGGAGAAGGATTTTCTTCAACCATTAGAAAATGATCTCTGCAAGGAAGCCAGCACTTTAATGAGATCAAGAAGTCTCTGACCAGATTAAAGCCTCATGTGGATATATATAGAGGCTACATACTTATGTGGCTTTAAAAAATTTAGAAGACATCCATGATCATCGGTTCACGATGAAGAACTACCCACACGAAGGTATGAAGATCAGATCCTCTATTTTTTCTTTTTGATTTTATTTCTGAATCCTGTTCATCATATGATAGATCCTGTTGCATGGTTCTTAGATTAGATATTATTCATGCTTTAGATTAAAAAAAGTTTTAATCTGCCCTTTTATTTTAGCTATCCTAATGATCTTAAAAATTTAAAAAGTACATGCATGAAACCATGGCTTTCTAATAGGTGGGACCTAAAATCCCATAGGATTCATGGGTTGAAAGACTAGGCTAAGTTTATGTCTATAACCATCCAAGATTATCTCAGCAGATTATTTTTTACTCCCTATGAAATTCAGGCCAGCCACTCCAAAAATTCTTCGATGTTGAAAATATAAGTCTAATCTAAGTTTCTTTTCTAGTTGCATTAGTTCTAACTTATGAGTTTTATGAGATTGTAGATCCAAATATCTAAATTGATCTTAAATATTTATGCTTACAAAAGAAAATAGTTCAGATATTTCTCTCCTAAAAAACCAGTCCAGATCTTTACCAAAAAAAAAAAAAAAAAAAAAACACATATTTTCGTGTGTTGTTCTAGATGTCGGTTTTCAATATCAAACAATAAATTCATGTCAAAAAGCTAATAATATACAATAATAATTATTATATTTATATGCATACACTTTTTATAAAATGCAAACATGCCATACCGCTTATCCTCATTTGCATCTAGAAAATTTCTTAATGCGTTGCTTGTCATCCAATTCACCATCAATAGCGCCCGGCTCCCTCTATGAATTTTCACTTCTGTCCTATCAAAATGAATAAATTGTAGAACATTTTTATTTGGAAAGAGTAAATTATAGAACATAATAACTCCGATGAAGCATCAATCTTTCTTCGAGAAACAATATTTGCACTAATCAATGAGCTAGAGAGAAAAGAACCATCTCATAAAAATAAGAAGAGCAAGCCCACAAATGATGAAGGAGAGCAAGACTTCCCCTCTTTTATTTTTCATTTTTTTAAAAATTTTGATAAAGATGAGCACATTAAATGGAACTAGAAAATAAAACATCTAGAAATCCTTTTAAAGTAACCGAATTATCAATCCATAGCACATCCATCAAATGCTAGGCCACAAAGAAAATGACCCAATCGGTCATACCACTTTATGATAAACATGTTTGACCATCACGAAGGTGCAGTTCGAAAATGTCCTCCGAATATCATAGAGTAAGAAAGGGTTAAGTGTCATCCCCGGCCCACTTGATCTTGAATCCATCAAGTATTATCGCCGAGTCCCTCTCAATAATCTGATCAATCCATATAACCCTATATATGCGTGATACATACCAAGATGCTCTAAGCTCGGCTCCATATTATTGAAGAGATGACTACTACTTATTGCCATAAGTCCTGCATTTTAGCCACAAATCTTAGAATACGCATCCTCACTATTACTAGTCAAACTATCATTAAAGTTGACCTAAAGAAAATTAACTTAGAGATGGAGGCTCCCAAAAGATGAAAAAAAAAGGTTTGTTTTATTGCACTCTTCATGCTCACTCCCACAGCCTACAAAAACCATTAAATAATTCACAGAACATGAGAGTACAAAATAGAACATTAGGAGAATTCAAGAGGAGTAGACGGAGAATTAAAGAAAAGGATAAAGACTTGTAGAGATCACCTTCATAGTAGAACTTGGTGACGGGATGAAAAAGAAGATGAGGAGAGCATGGGCGACGTAGATGAAGAGCCGGTTCTCTCTCGATCTCTTTGAATCATTGATCTCTCTCTGACCTTTCTCTTCTTCATAAAGGAAGGAGAAGGAAAATGAGATCCCGATCTGAGCATGGTGTGGGAGCGTGTTCTTCGTGCGGGCTCATTCCCTGTAGGATTCGGAGGAGGTGAGAGAGGGGTCAAGGAGAAGCAATGCTCTTGGCAGGGGTTGGGTTTGTCGAGGGTGATATGACAACTTCAAAGCCCAACTAATTTGGGCTTTCATGTTTTCATCCTCGTCCATGGTCCTAAAACATTTTAGGATCTTGCTCAAGGCTTCAAGATATCGAATACACTCTACACTCATTAGTTTTTAGAAGCTGCCACATTATATATATATAGAGAGGGGGGGGCGAGAGAGCCAGATTGGAATCAGGTCGATCGAATTTGGATTCAGATTCGATCAGATCATTATTGTGATTTCTTTAATTAGACCCATCTGGATATGACCCATACTAACATGCATCAGGATTTGTTTTATATATTTTAATTAATCTAAATTTTGACTAAAGATAAACCTTCAATAAAATAATAAAAATATATTTGATGGTTAGATAAATTTGAGCTCTATTCAACCATCATGGATAACATCTATTTTATAATCTTTACGACTGATTTAGATACTATCTCTGATGGATGAGGTACGTTATACATGAGCATTTATGGACTTGGTCTCCTACTCATCCGAGAGTTTGTGAGATCCTTCTATCAGAAATACTCGAAGTAGGGTTAGAAAAATCAAAACGCTGCTCGTCGTTCGCGAGAAGCATCCAGTATATTTTTTTATAATTGTAGGTTATAGATCGTTGCAATTGCAGGCTTTCAAAAAAGGATTCATTCAGGCTTGAATAACAATGGCTAGAGGTATGTTTATTTCTACATCCAGATTGATATTTTCTACATCCAATGGTATCAGAGCAATCTCTATGCTATTTTGTTCAGCAAATGATCTAGATCTATTCCCAAATTTCATAAAGAATTTTATTTTATTTTTATTATTGGGCCTTGTTGAGAAAGAAAGGGAACGGATGAGAGGGGAAGAATAGAGGTTCTCCCAGACTTCGACCGATCTTCGGCTACTGCAGGGACAAACGAATGGCAAGTCCTATAGAGTCGCAGTCGGAGACCTATATTCAACAAAAAAAAATTAATGGCAGAAGAGGGCTGACCGTCCCCTTCTCCTCCTCCCATCACGATGGTCGGACCTCCGATTTGCATCCGACGACCACCCGGTTCCTCCTCCTGTAGACATTTGGCCGACATTCTTCCCTCCGACAACCATCCGAAAGTTTAAAACAAGGGGGGAGAAACTGGAAAAGAAGAATGAACACCCTGATTTTGGAAACCAGTCGTTCCCCCTCCCAACCACTAGCAAAACTAGCAGTGGGTCCTAGGGAAGGGGCGATGGTCCGCCAACTCTGATTTTTTTATGGCCACCATCCTGATTTTGGTAGGAGCGCTATCTGAGACCCCTCGATCTCCATCCTTATCGATCTTCCACAAAATTGACAGTCGTCGACAAGCCAGCGGCCGAGAGATGGCCACCTAAGGTTAGAAAGGGTTGGTGACATGCCTGCAGAGGTTGATTGATCGACCATGGGGTTTTTTGGTTTCCTCGATTGTGACCGAGAAAATTGAAGGAAAGGGAGGAAGAAAAAGGTAATGGATTCGGATTTGGATTTCAATCCAAATCTGAAGCCCTATTGCACAGGTTTAATTAAAGAGAAGCTTTGGCATTTAAGCCCCTATTAAAATTTTTTATTCAATAAAGCCTTTTAGCCCCTATTAAAATTTTTTATTCAATAAAGCCTTTTTGATAGCTATTAAGCCCCTGATAAAGTGTATATTTAAATAACAACTCTTGTTAGGGATATTTGCAATTTAGTCCTTAATAAAGTAACTAATTTCATAAAGATCCTCATAAAATTGCATTTTAGCCCCTATCATAGAGTTATTACATAAAGAATCTTGGATTATTATTTAGTCCTCATAATAAACTTTATTACACAAAGATCCTCTAAAATTATGGTAAGATCCCTTTCATGCGATTTTATTGCATAAAAATTTTGTTTACACATTATATGATTTACTTTTATGCTATTAATTTATTTATATACAAATAAAAATTTATAGACCTATTATCATATTATTGATAATATGTTCAATGCCATATAAACTTAGTAGATTTATTATGTTCAAGAATAGTGACAGCATCTTGGATATAGTAAATACTACATAAAGACTATAAAATAAAGTGTAATGGCATGTAAACAAAATTATGATTAAGTCATAAAAATAATTTACTTTATCCATAGGAAGTGATTATTTTTATGATTTAATTAGAATAAGATAGTAATTTAGATATTGAGGATAGAATTTTTTCTAGACCCATAGGTATGAAAATTTACTATCTTATGATATCTATATTACTGCTCTTATTAATATAATATTAATAAATTCTATACGTGATGTACCTCTGCCCACAGAAAGATTAAAATTTACTACTATCAAAGTTAAATATAAAAAAATTATTTATTTTAGATAAAATTTAATTACTCTCATTATTTGATGATAAAATAAGCATGTGTTATTTGCATTATTAATTTTCATAATTATTGATAATAACATAGAAAAAAAATTTTCTTAATGCATGAATTAAGTTTTTTGGAATAAAGAAAAAAAAATAGTGCTTATGTTAGGATGTGCTGACCTTGATTTGGTGTATCGAGTTGATGAACTTTCACCACTTATAGATAAAAGTACACCATAAAAGAAAAGCTTTTTAAGAATTATGAGATATTCAATGGATTCAATTTACTCTATAAGAAATTTAACTTAAAGTTGCATATTAGGAGATCATGTCACAAGGCTTATATTTTCATGTATACTATAAAGTAGAAATCAGCAAGTTCTTAAGATAAATGCCAGCAACGTGAGTACTAGTAGATTATATAAATAAGAGATATTGTAGCTTAGTTAATCTAATATTAAAGTTTTCATATCGAATATCCTTTTAGTCTATTTTATTTTTATTACTTTTTCATTAGGTCAATCTCTTTACGATCTCCTATAGTATACACAATGAGAAATAGATAGTTAAAGAATTATTGGCTAAATATGTGTATAAGTCTAGAAAAAATTGAGTCAGGAGAAGATAAAGAGCGTGAATTTTGATTCACATTAAGTTAGTGAAAAAGCAAGTAAAGAAAATAGTGTATCTAAGGTATCAAAGGCAGAAGAAAAAAATATTTATTATAGCATTAAGTGAAGCTATTAATAAAGTAATCAAATATTTTCTCTGTAAAAGAAAAAGATACTTAAAGAAAAGCTACATAAAGTATAAAAGATGACTGCAAAAAAAAAATCCTTTACTATTGAATATATTTTGAATCTAATTTAGTAAATATTTCTTATTCTACCTAATGAACTGACTCTATTGCACTTATACACATTGCCAATAAGTTATAAGATTTTCTATTAAGAAGGTCTCTGACTGAAAGTAAATGATTTATTCTCATTGAAAAATAAGAATATTTACTTATTAAGATAGTTAAATGCTATAGGATAATCTTAGATCCTGAAGGAGATTTTTATTTTAAAAATATTTTCATGCTATGGCATCAAGATTGGAAAGAGTCATAAGGCTAGTGAAGAAAATGATCTTACGATCATCAAAGTTCATTGATTTTGTAATATATGATAACTACATAAAGATAAAGTAGATATACATATATAAGGATGCCAGAAGGAGCGAAGAAACTTTGAAATTCATTCATACTGTTATATGCAAATTTTTTCTCCAAATCTAATAGGTATTTATTTTTTATTACACTCATTGGTGACTATTTACTTTATATATTTATATCCTCTATTTGATAAGGTCGATATTTTTAAGGCCTATTAAGAAATTTGAAACAAAGGTAGAAAGATAATCAGAAAAGAGTGATTAAAATAGTCAGATATGATAAAGATGATGAGTATTATAGTAGATATACTGAGATGAGATAATAGTCAGGATCATTAGTAAAATTTTTAAAGATATAAGGTACTATACTCTAGTACATAATACCTAGTACAATATGTCAAAATGGTGTTAGCTGAAACTTAGGTGTACAACCTATAAGAAAGAATATTTAATCTCAAAACAACTAATGATCTTTTTTTTTATTGGTTATTCAGAGAGATCAGAATGGTATAGATTTTATTATCCATCTTCTATATAGATAGTAGAAAATTAATAAAGCTAAATTCTAAAAATTGATATGTTTAGTGGAAGTGGAGGTCCTTAAGATATTATATTAAGAAAATACTAAGCCTATAAAGTAGACTGAAGTAACGATTATTATTATTATTCTTTGAAATAATATTTAGAATGAATCATCATTTCATCAAGTTCCATCCTATGAGATTTTTATTGTCAAAAAAGTAACTGTCTAACCACCGCCATAAATGGTTCAAGAGATGGTTCTCTAGAGATCTATTAAAGTAAGAAAATTCGCTATACCTCTAGTTTATATAATGTATCTGGCTAATATGGGTCAAAGGGTTGATGACCTTAAGATGTTTTTATAAGCCATGAGTGGTATAAACACCTTCAATGATTGAATACCATAAAAAAAAGCTGAACTCTATGGATAACAACCATATCTGAAAGTAAGATTAAATAATATAAAGCTAGACTTGTAATAAAGAGATTTACACAAAAAAAAAAATTGACTATTTCTTTAGAATTATCATGATCTTAGTATCTCATTTTTGACTTAGAGCTATATTAGATTGTTGTAAGAATAATCTTCCTTAATAGTGATCTAGGAGAAGAGATCTATATGATGCAACAAATAAAAAATTTTATGGTCAATAGACAGACATATGGTTTGTAGATTAAAAAATTCAGTTATGAATTTAAATAGACTTCCACACTATA
>QRFJ01000004.1:4052032-4195009 GCA_006176705.1 Cocos nucifera | reverse complement strand
ATCGAAGTCCATCTCGCAATCATCTTGTTTTGAAACTTTTTTACCCTTAAGTGGCACCCTTTCGCTAAGAACTGATGGTACTTGTCCCTTCGATTCAGCAAGAAAGGGTTGCTTAACGGCACCCCTTCCTCTATCCATAACTGGAAGGAAACATTCTTCTTCATTTCTTGCCCATAGAATTAGAACTTCCTTCTTGGGGTTAGTTGAGAGATTCATTCACTGAGCTTCCGGACTAGAAAGAAAAGATCTTGACTCGGCCAGCAAATTAAGAAATTACCGAGCTTCTCTACTATCTCAATTATTAGATAATCAGACCTTATTTAACCTTAGTCTAAGTTTCTTCAATCCGGCAGGTATACATTCACATCTCATTAATTACTTTTTTGGTTTTTCCTTTTAACCTCAACTTTGCTACCACAGAGATGACTCTGGAAGAGCTGAACCGATTGACCAAGAAAATCAAAGCTCTTGAAAGAAAGAGCAGCTTTTTGGGGGAATCATCAAAGTAGGTAAAGATCGCAGACTCGAGTCCGGTCGCTCCCACTCCTGAGGTCACCATAACGACACTGAGCTCAACTTCGCCAAATGAAGCCACAGCCTCCATGATCAGGGAGTAATGGTGGAGAAGAGAAAGAAGAAGGCTACCACCAAGAAAGTTAGGAAAAGAATCGAAGGGTCTGGCGGCAACAGCTCTAACCTAGAGCAAAATTCTCTAGACGATTGGAAGGTCATCCAATCTTTAATAGAGGATTGCATTTTTCCATATTTACTTGAGAGGATGCTCCGTACAGACGATGAGAAAAGAATAAGAGATTCCTACGCAACCTTCTTCAAGGTAATTAACGTTTTCTTCTACACTTGGTTAAATATCAATAAACCTTGTAGTCGTAACTTGTATCTAATTATTTGCAGTTGGGGCATATCTGTGTTAGATATATGTGCCCTAGAAGCCAGAATTGGCTGACACTTGTAATACACTTCTAGGGGCAAAATTATAATTTTGACTAAAATCAATAAAATGGATTATTTTCTATCACATATGTGTATTTAGTGTCTGTGATACATCCTTTGAGTTAATGGTAATGATAATTCATATTTTCAAGAGTTGAAAATTTAAGACATGAATAATCATTATTAACTCATAAATTGCTCCGACCATAGGATCATCATGAGGATGGTGATTGATCCGAAAGGTTGGTGTACAATCGCTTCTCTTTAGTAGATGAGTCTTGAGTCTACGGTGTGGAGACACCGGAGCGAGAGTACAGGTACTCACTCGTTAGAGAACGAGGGCACTGAGCGTGACCACCTCGAGTAGTCATTAGGGAGTCTACCTTCTCGTCAATGACTGACTCGATGCTGCAGTAGTGTGTCTGGTTCTTTGACCTGAGATGCATCGGCAGTTCACCTTGAGGGTGTTATAGTTTGACTACACCATTACTCGGTCTCCTAGCCATATGGAACCCTGAGGTGTATGTTGGCTATAGCATGTTCATTGTAGGAACTGGATTGCATCAAGATGGAATCTATCTACCTCGGTGGTAGAGGAGTAGCCCTATGATGATCATGAGAATCAAGTCCAGAAATCCATGGCCATGGTAGAGTGAAATAATAGAAAGAGTTTCTATTTAGATTTTCACATTGGACTCGAATCGAATGATTACATCATATGATAGAGACTAGGGTTTGACGAGTTTACCTTAACCCTAATCTGATCGGGGCTCAAGATAGAAGAACTTAATCACACAGGTAGCTGCACCAAGAGGTTCACATTCAGCTCTGATGGGTTGCCACCATATACTGCTAGGTGTCACTGGTGGATTTTGGGAGCAATTAGAATGATTTAGATGATCGATCATTCTAGCTGTTCGAATCAGAAGAGTTCTGATCCATCGAAAGGAGTTTCGATGATGTCGATGATAGAGATCATGACATATCCCATTACCATATAGAACTGAACCTAACTGGGTCACACAAACAAGGGTTTGAATCTGGTGATCATCAATTGAACTGATCTAGTTCAATTGATCTGAATGAGATTCAATTAGGTTCAAGGAAATCGTGCTAGCACTCGATTGAACCTAACGTTCTTCTTCTTTTGCTATCATAAATAAGTTGTCCTGTCTGAGCCAAAGGAGTTTGTGCTCAATCAGAGGCCTTCATATGGTCTGACTGGAGGTTGTCCAAGTCAGAAAAGGTTGTCTTATTTGTAAGACATTACCTACCATTTTTGGTCACCTGCCATTTCTTGTTCTTTGACTTTGGTCAAAAGTCTACCTTTGACTGGTCAAACGTTGACCATTGATACTTTGACTTTTGACCACATGTCATGCACCTATTGGAGAGCTGGTGGGGGCCTGTCCCCCTGCCAGAACCTGGCAAGGAGAAGGGCGCACGCCACCCTAGGCGTGTGCCCAAGTTGGAGGCGCCTAGGAGTCCTTGTTGGACAAGGACTCCATCTCCCTTTTGGATTCCAATTAGAGTTCTTCTAAGAACCAACTTTGACTGGTCTTAGGCGCCCTCTAAGGAGGAATCCAGGGGTCTCTATTCCCACCAATCAGATTTAGATCTGATTTCACAAAGGGTTGTGATTGGTTGGGAGGAAGAGGAGTTGGATCACGCTTAGTCTATAAAAGAGACCCTGCGCCCAACTCAGATTAAAAAGCAATTCAATTGAGAAACCCCACGCCCCAAGGCTGCCTCTCCCCTCCTTCTCCATGCCATAGTCTCTTCTCCCCTTGCTCTCCACATCCAAAAGGAGTTTTGGACCTTGGTTGGTGCGATTCAGATCAAAGAAAGGCGATCAAAATAAGAAGGCTGCGCTGCTGCAAAGGACGACTGCTCATCTTCAAAAGAGTTTTGAAGATCCTCCAGATCAGATCCAGATCTGATTTTTGGAGGTGTGATAGAGAAGAAGAGGATCTCTAGATCCAACCCGAGTGGATACCGGTAGAGGCCAGGCGCTTGCGTGGCTAAGATCCAGAACCTTCCGCTGCAAACAGGATCATCAACAGGGTAATAGGATTACCCAGATCAGGTAAATTAAATTTGATTTAATTTATCTTTTTATTTTTATTTTATTAAAATAATAAGAATTAGATCTAAAATATATCAAGATCTGATTGGAATCAAGAGAAAAAATTTTGAAATATATCTCTTGATCTGATCAGATCTGAACGAACCTGGACCGAGAAATCAGGATTTCCCTTCAACTGGTATCAGAGCCATGGTTCTAAATTATTTAGATCTGAATTTTAAATTTATTTTAATTAAAAATAATTGATTTCAGATGTCACATGAGATGTGATCAGATCTGAAATCAGAAAAAATTAAAATTAAATGATTTGGATCTAAGATTAGAAGATATGCATGACTAGTTCTAGAATAGAATAGTTCTATAGAATAGTCTTGCATGTTTTTTTTGATTTAATCTGATTAAATCATATTTTAGATCTTTTTATTTACTATTTTTTGATATTATAAGTGTTATAATAACATCTAAAAAATAGTAAGCAAATAAAAATTATTTAATTTTTGAATATCATATGAGATATGATTGATGCATGTCTAGACTAGTTGTAGAATAGTTCTACATAATTGTCTAGATTAGAATTTATTTTGATTAGATCAATTTAAATCTAATTTTTTAGATTATTATGAGATAATTTAGATCTGAAAATATGCATGATTTGATACATGAGATGTATGCAAAATATGCCATGATTAGATCTACTTTATATATGAGATATATGATATAGATCTATATTGTTTTGTAGTATTGAATGTTCCTGATTAAGGCGTTCCTCTTGGCCGTCCGATCATAAGAACGAAGAAGGGTTTAAAGGCCCTCTCTTCCCATTCGATGGGGTGTTCTTATGATGTGTAGGGGTGCTGCGTGTTCGTCCTTAATCAGAAACCCAAAACTTACTTTCTGCAAAACCCTAGATCCTGAAATCCTAGGATTTATTGTGCATATTTTGTTTATGAACCCTACTTAATTAAGAATTAAGTTTATGGAATATTAATTAGGTCTAAAATTGAGAATTTCAGATCTAAGACATATTCATAATACTGGGTTCGGGCTTGGGTAGCTCAATTAGGTCTAAGCGGTTGATCAAACCGAATCAAGAGTTGGTTAGATGGGATCAACAATGCTTAAATTGACCAGCCTAATAGGATTAAGTCTGGGTCAAGATCGAGTCACGATCAAGCAAGACCTAATTAGGCTCAGAGGTTAGAGTCTGGATTGTAGGCTAACCCAATTGGTTCTGACTCAATAATTTGGTGTCTAAGGTAAGTTTGGCACAGACGACCGACTGGTTTTTAATTGGAAGCTACTCGACCTGAATGCATTCTTGTATGAGTTAATGGCATATTCCTTCCACCGGTCTCACTTACCTGGCCATATCTGTTGACACAGTTCTGATCTGAGGTGGTCAATAATCCGAGCTAACCCATGCCACTAGGTTAGTCATAATTGTTATGACTAAGACAAGTCTAGTTTAATGAGACCTGAATCAATTCTCCCTAAGAAAAGATTAAGTCTGAGGTCTTCCACCATTGTAGATGTGCGGGCCCTTCCCGGGGTTGATTGTTCTCGGTTGGATACAGTGGCTCAGTTGCACCGGGAAGATGCAACCATGTCTATTAGGCATTGGATGCTATGGGCTGGAGGAGGATGAGTTGGGCTCAATATTCTGGATACGGTGAGAGACTCAATTAGGAACCCAGTCTATGCAAATGGTGGGTCTGACTTAACTAAGGAGTGGATCAATATTCCGGATACGGTGAGATTCATGAATTAGAGACCAAGTTTGGGTGCACCATGATTAGAGAATCATTGAACAAGAGTTGTTCACTCATTGGCTAACCCATCACCAATAACTGTTAGGTGAGGTGATGAGTCAGTTGGTGAGACCGCACCACCCACTAGAAATCATTAATCGTGGAGATTTTTGCATCTCTACAGAGGGAGTGTAGGGATCCGAGAAAATAGTGGGAGCTAATTTGTTTAAAAATAAAATCCCTAAACAAATTGGTCAAGTCAAAATTACAGTATCTAACTAGAATCTTTGACTCTCTACAGGAAAAATGTCTGCGTCCAACCCATTGGCACGTATCCTGGACACACATAGACTGACCGGACCCAATTATAAAGATTGGCTCAGGAAACTACAAAATTATTTTGGGTTCAGAGAAGTTAACCCATGTTTTGGACCAGGACCCTCCCACCTTACCAGCCCGTCCATCTGTTGAACAGAGAGCGTCTCTGGAAAAATGGATTGACGAAGATAATAAGGCCAGATATTACATGTTGGGCTCGATGTCTGATGAGCTCCAGCGCCAACATGAAGATATCGGGACTGCTCGCCAAATGTTGGCTCACCTGCAGGAGATGTTTGGTGAACAGAGTCGCGCAGCCAAATATCAATATCAAGTCACAAAATGACTTTTTAAGGCTAAGATGCGTGATGGGCAGTCAGTCCAAGATCACTGTCTGACAATGATCAAGGACATGGAAGAGCTTGAGAAGCTCGGTGTGAGTGTGAAGTTGGACTTGGATCTGCAGAACGATATTATTCTGCAATCCTTGACTGATGCATATGGGCAATTCATCATGAATTACCACATGCATAAACTTCAAAATTCCTTGGCCGAGTTAATGAATATGCTGGTTACCGCTGAGCTTTCTATGAAAGGTTCTAAAGGCTCAGTTCTTGCTATGGAACGGACTTCTTCCAAAAGAAAGTCTTATGGAAAGAAAAAGAAGTCTGTGAAAAAGCAAAAGGTGGAAGGATCAAAGAAGAAGAAGGCAGAACCGAAGAAAAAGGTCGATGGCAAAGGAAAGTGTTTCCATTGCAACAGCGACGGCCATTGGAAGCGGAACTGCCCTACTTACCTGGCCACCCTGAAAGAACAAGAAGGAAGGTCCTTCTGGAGGTATGCTCGTTATTGAGTCTAACCTTACGGTTTCTTCTGCATCCAGTTGGGTGCTTGACTCTGGTTCTAGTGCTCATCTGTGCACTTCTATGCAGGGTCTTGAGGATAGCAGGAGGCTGAGGGATGGAGACATGATCCTACGCGTCGGTAATGGAGCAAGAGTTGCTGCAGTAGCCGTGGGAACATACCCTCTTCGATTACCATCTGGTTTAGACTTAGTTTTGCAAAGACTGTTATTATGTGCCTGCAGCTAGCAGGAATTTGATTTCTGTTTCATGCTTAGCACAAGAAGGTTATGTGATCACCTTCTTTAAGGACCATTGTAACATTCTTTATGAAAGAAATAAAATTGCAAATGGTTTTCTTATTAATGGTCTTTATCAGCTACATATTGATGTACCTGTTCTAACTATCGAGCAAAACGTGAATGCCAAACGACCTAGGGATAGTCCAAATGACAGATATCTATGGCACCTGAGATTAGGTCATATAGCAGAAGATAGGATCAACAAATTGGAGAAAAATGGGCTATTGAGTCCATTGACTTTCGAGTCATATCCAACTTGTGAATCTTGTCTTCAAGGCAAAATGACTAAACTCCCTTTTGTTGGACATGGGGAGAGGGCCACAGATCTCCTTGCCCTAGTACATACTGATGTGTGCGGCCCATTTGATGTGCCGGCTAGAGGCAATTTTGTCTACTTCATTACCTTTACCGATGATCTGTCTAGGTATGGGTATGTGTATCTTATGAGACACAAGTCTGAAGCTTTGAAAAGTTCAAAGAATTCAGACATGAAGTAGAAAAACAAACTGAAAAACCCATTAAGGTTCTTCGATCAGATCGAGGAGGTGAATACCTTAGCAGAAAATTCCTAGACTATCTCAAGGAAAATGGCATAGTCTCTCAATGGACTCCACCAGGAACACCTCAACTCAACGGGGTTTCAGAATGGAGAAATCGGACTCTATTGGATATGGTTCGATCCATGATGAGCTTCACAGACCTCCCTGATTTTCTTTGGGGACATTCATTGTTAACTTCAATCTATCTACTGAATAGGGTTCCCTCTAAAACCGTTCCTACCACACACCGTATGAGATATGGCACGGTAAGAAACCAAGTCTGAGTCATCTCAGAATTTGGGGTTGTCCGGCTCATGTCAAAAGACAACAAACGGACAAGTTAGAGTTTAGGTCCTTCAGAGCTCGATTCATAGGATATCCTAAAGAGTCATTAGGATACTATTTCTACATTCCAGAAGACCACAATGTGATTGTGAGTCGACATGCCATCTTTCTTGAAAAATAGTTTATTCAAGATAGCGGCATTGGAAAATAGATCAAGCTTGATGAGAAAGTCTCACAAGCAAAACGAGCTAAGGACCAAGTGGAACCAAATCAGGTTGAGCCAATAAGAACACTACCTCCTCCACCTCGTAGATCGGAAAGAGTTTTCCTTAATGATTTACATCTTTAAAGAATTAAATTTAGGATAGAAAAATATTTCTCTACGTGTGTTCATAATATAAAGGATGACACATTTAATAAAACTCAAATTCTAAGAATTAAGATAAAAATAAAAAAATAAAATTCATAACCTATGTATATGATGTTGGGAGTCTATGCGGGTGTTCATATGGGTACAAACATTGTTACATTAATGTTTGTACATTATTAACATGATTCAGGATTGGAGCATAGAAAAATTACAAAGAAAGTCATGCATTACCTATAGAGTATAAAAGTTTACATTCTCACATACAATCAGTCTGATCATCATAAAGTAATAAGCTATTAGGTTTCAAATTTTACTGGATGTACCAATAGTAGAAAATCTATTATTGAGATATCTTTCTACTTATAAAATGTACTATGTTATGGATGTATGTAAAATAAGATTTTGTTTACTACATTCATTATGGAAGCAGAGTATGTAGCCTATATGAGACTTTCTTATAAGCTATAAAGTTGTAGAATTTTATCACAAGATTTAAAGTTGTTGACTCTATTAGCAGATTGATAAAGATATACTATGATAATATTTTTGCAAGTAAGATTCTCTTACAGTATGAAGAGTGCAAGCACTAGCAGGTATATTGGTGTTAAGACTTAAGTATTTCGCTCTTCATGAGAGAATAAAGGATATAGTGTCCATGGAACATATCATATAGAGCTAAAAAATTTTAGATCCACTGACTAAAGAAATTATTCTCAGAATTTTGAAAGTCAGGAGGATTATATAGAGATACGGCTCATTTAGTGGTTGATGTGTACTGAATACTATATATAAAGTCATCACATTAGATTTTGTAATTTAGTTTATTTTATACTGATCAGCTATTTACCATATGATATAAAGTTGATCAAGAAATAGATAGAAAGTTTTGTCTATTCATAATGCTAAAGTTCCACATAAAGAACTTGATTATAAGGTATCATTAGTATTGTAATATATGGAAGGTTGTATGTCGTTAAATAACATATTTGCCACTATGATTCATATTGATGATTATTTTATGATCAAGTATATAGTATATATATCCCACGGAGGAATTAAGTTTTTTAAATGTGGCTACATCAGTTTTTCAACTATTAGATCTAGATAAAAGTTTATTAAAGATTTTTAAAATACTTTAAATAATTAAAATAAAAATACTTATGTTAGGTTGCGCCAAGTGAGAGAATGTTGTGATTTTTTTAATTAGATCCATCTGGATGTGGCCCACACTAACATGCATCAGGATTTATTTTACATGTTTTAATTAATCTGAATTCTAATTAAAGATAAACCTTCAATAAAGTAATAGGAATATATTCGATGGTTAGATGAATTTGAGCTCTATTCAACCATCATGGATAATGTCTATTTTACAATCTTTGCGACTGATTCAGATACTATCTCTGATGGATAAGGTATGTTATAAAAGGACGTCTATGAACTTGGTCTCCTACTCAATCGAGAGCTTGTATGATATCCTTCCATCAGGAATACTCGGAATAGGATTAGAAAAATCAAGAGGCTGCTCGTCGTTCACGAGAAACATCCAGTATATTCTCTTATGATCGCAGGTTATAGATCATTGTAATCGCAGGCTTTCAAAAGAGGATTCATTCAGAACTTAAACAATAATAATGGCTAGAGATATGTTTATTTCCGCATCCAGATTGATATTTTATATAATTATAACTCTATAATATGAATCCTACATCAATGATTTAAGTCATTGAATGTGATTTACTATTTTAAAACTATTTGGACATAAAAAATCATATAATTTGAAAACTCCTAGCCTATGTATCAAATAGTCAAAAATTGGACAGTCTAAATAAAAATAAATTAGATATATTTTTTAATCACTATATGCATAAGCTAGATGATTTTTTATAGTTTTGAGATAGTAGATCACATCCAACATTTGGATCATCAATGTAGGACTTTCATTGTTCAGTTTTGATCTGACTAGATTTATTTATGTATATGTGTGTGTAGCATATATGTATGTGTATATATTTATAGAGGTAGACTTGGATAAGATTGACTGGATTTGGGCTCAGATTCGGTCGGATCAAAATTGAATAAATTGGATAATGGAGGTTATACATCAATGATCAAAATCGTAAGATATGATCTACTATCTCAAAACTACTTACATAGCAAAAATCATATGATTTAAAAAACCCTAGCATATGCATCTAATTCAATTTTATTTAGACTATTCAATTTTTTACTACTTGATGCATAGATTAAGGATCTGCAAATCATATATTTTTTTGTATGTAAGTAGTTTTAAGATAATTGATCACATTTAATGGCTTGAATCATGGATATAGAATCTCTGTTATAGGATTTTGACTTGACCCGATCTTAAACCAAATCCGATTGACCAAATTCTAGCGTAGCGCACACACACTCTCTCTCTCTATATATATATAGTAATAAAGAGTGAAGATACTCACTACAAATATATAAAGATAATGCTAGAAGTATATGCACTAATAGATTGAGCAAAAAGTGGGGGAAAGCCCTCTTGCCATGTTTTGTAGCATCATTCAATATAGGTCATATTTGCCAAATAATCAGCCATTTGATTTGCTTCTCTTAAAACATGAAGACAAAAAAAGTTGGATAGATTAGTGAATATCATTTTGATATTTCTCAAGGCCAGATGACGTGAAAACTCCTTGTTATTATTCCATTTCACCATTGTATTTGAGTCCTCTTCAAACAAAATTTTGTCAATCTAAACCATTAAAGTAGCTGTTTTCAAACATACCACACAGCCATAAGTTCTTCTATTAACCATGCGGTTGATGCAGCATAAAGAACTGTTATACGATTCCGAGTAACAAACCCAGCATATGCAGCATTTGGCCAAACTAAACCATCAAAATTTACCATAATAAACTCTGGTTGTGGGGCCTTCCAAGATATAATGGTTTCTTGTGGATGATCCACAAATACTTGTAGCAAATGGCAACTCCAGATTCCAGAGTCTTTCAACTGAGTGTCTCTTGAATACCTTTTAGACTCGTTTAGAAGGCTCTGTGCTCCGTAAACGATTCTACAAGCATCAACGGCACGATTCTGCTGCGTTTATGGTTTCCCTAATAATCTCCCTGGAACCGGTGTTAAACCGGTTTTCTAGCCCATATACAACGGGTGAGTGTTATTAGACTTCGGGAAAAGTACACCAAATGGGACGTTGTCTTTTTTTTGTTTTTTTCTTGGGCAATTAACTTGTTCTAGTTTTGATATACGCTGCATGTGAATAATGATGTATGACAAGGGAGCTTTCGATGGTGGTACCGTCAGTCCCGGTTCGCCTCATTACTTGCAGTTGTGACTTGAGGAGGATTCGCATTTCATGATCAACAGCCATCCATCAAATATTCATTAAAACACCATGCACGAGGATCCGAACATTACAAAATTTTAGTGATGTCAAACTTAGAAAACGTGCACTAATGATTGACGTGCTCATATGCATATCTCGCTACAGATCTCTCCCTTCATGGTTGCTGATTCTTTTTGTTTTGGTGAATTCTTTTGATATGTAATGAAAATAATGTGAAATATTCATCACATGTTAATTTCCTCTATTAGATAGCATAAAAGCTTATGCACTGATTTATGCGATTCTGGCAACTCTAGATTCTCTATGGTTCATGTTTACATCGCAGCGCATGCTCGAATAGCCATCATATTGCTCATCTTTCAACCTCGTATTTGCACCCTACATGATGCTCTTAGTTGGTTCCTTTAAGATATAGTTGAGATATATATATATATATGCGAACCTCTCCATATCTAGATGAGCAACATGGTGGATGCTGAACATGTACAGCTCTCTACGGTACAACACAACACGTGAACTATAAAGAGACTCCTAACGTGCAAATAATTAAACGGCCATCTAGAGAGACAACGAAGGATGACAATTGGCAACCTGTCCGCGCCCAGCCCTGTCCCAATTAAGAGACCATGTGGTGCCGAGCTGGGCATGCAAACCATACGACCTGACCCCTTGCTTTGGCACGTGTGCGAACAGAAGTTACCATTCATTCCTCCACTAGTAGACCTACGAGGTGAAAACAAAGTTGCAAGCTTCTAACGCATGTCACTGAAACTTAATTATTGAAGAACCTCACTGTCCTAGTGCTGCAGTATTCTATCCACGCTGAATTGCTAAAAATCTTGTCATAAATTATTTATATGAAGAAATCAGCCATTCAGAATGGATGAAAAAAAAAACAAAAGAAAATTAGTATACGTGCGAAACTTTGGAAGGTCAGAGCAGCGGAGAAGGGGTAGCCTCATTCCTTGTTACAGACTGTAGAGCCAAAACAAAGAGCAGAATTGGAAGAATGGGAAGTGTGACCATGGGATACTGAGGACCCCACGAGCATGCGATGCGTGCCATCTTCGTAGAGGACAGCTTGTGCACAATTTAAGGCAAGTGGGTGGGCGTCCAAGAGTCCAACTCACGTGTTAACAGTAGATGATAAGCGACAGATTTGATTGAGCATAGCTTGAAGGCGGATCATTTTTCTTCTTCTTCTTTGGAGTTATTGCGGGATGTGACCTTAAGATTTAAGGCCTCTTGCCAACGTATGGCCGAGTGTAGCTGAACGTCAACAGCAGATCCAAGTCCCACGGGTGCAAAATCCGAAAAATGTTGAGCAAAAAAAAAAACAAGGAAGCATGGCAGAAGAGTGCTGAATTATGATCAATGTTACGAAACCTGCCTCTTAGGTTCCGTGGCCCTTTGTGCCTGATGGTATCCTACTAAGAGAGTATTTACGCAACTATATATTCTTGTAACCTCTTTTGAATTATTAAGGATATAGAAGGAAAGGTTCTATTGGGCAATTGATCATCATCCATCGATCGCATCAGCAATGCTGGAACAGCGTGCCTCGCCATGGCATGCATGCATCGGGAGCATATTTGGAAGTAGTGAAATAACTGAAATTTCAAAATATTAACACAACCATTGTTTGCATCAAAGGTAGCTTTCCGGACTAGATTTCGCAGCTGTTAGGGAACAGATAAAAAGATTGTCCTCTATTCACTTACCACCATCTTCTAAGTATTTTCTTGTAAACTTTATTCTTTTCATCGGCTCAACAAAATTTGGGTGTGCATGTCAGCCCTCTCATTTTTTTTAAATAAAAAAAATTAAGGCTAACATGAGAAGGAAATGAGATAATTAATATGCTAATGATTAAGAAATTATAAATAGTTGAGATCCTCCAATCCTTTTTTTTTTTTTTTAATAAGTTGATAATTAGTGTTTACTCTTTGAGTCCACTTTTCCTTTTTTTCCTCACCTAAATTAAATACAAACTAAATAAGTTCCATTCATCCTATATTGTAGTACTTAAAGTAGTGAGAGATATGGAGAAAAACAATCAGAACTTCAAGCACATCATTTCAAATTTAGATATAAGAGAAGAATGATATTCTATATTAAAAATCATTATTGATGATGGCATCAAATTTACAAGTTAGAGCTTCTAGGAACTTACCATTACAAAAGAATCTTATTGAATACTAAAAATCAATAGTTAGGCAAAATGTTAGGATGAAGTGACACATGCTAGTCTATATTTTGCATCAACTAAACATTAAATAATATATATTTGCTTTGAACAGGAAGAGAGTGGTGCCATTCCTTAGGTTTCACCAAGTTTGTATAGCAAGAAAGCACCCCTAACCATCGAGGAGGAGAGGAGAGGAGGGTTTGTTACTGCAGTGCATATTTGCTAATTATATAAATATAATTGTTCCTAGAAGAATGGAATTTGTAATGAGAATGAGGTCGTATGCAATACTTGGGGAATCTAAAATTTATTTTTTTGGACATGATTTGAACTCTAGATCTCCTCCCTCCAAATCTTTGGAGGAGAGATGCCAATTAACCTGTGGAATTTCAAATTTTACAGGATGATTTATGATAATTTTTCCTACACCACCTCGTGCATTACAATGAAAATAATTTTTTTAATAAACAATGATTCCTGAATTTCAAATTCTGCCTTGGATTGTAGGGAGGAAATTGAGTACCCCATCATAAGTTGATAGGTTACCCCATCAAAATTGCCACAAAGGATTGGTTGGCAACATGATTAATTCTGTCTTTTGTATATCTGGAAAATATCTTTGTTTGTTGTTACCGTTAACCCGTAGACTGTTATCGGAAAGTTAACCCCAGAATCTTTCATTTCACTCCCTTGGTCCTGCAGTTACCATCCTCTCCTTTCGGCTTCCCATCTAAACTTTTTCAATGCCAACTCCCGATCCACCATCTTTCATACAACCAGACAAAATTTCTGACACTTAATTTCAGGATCTGTTCCCTTTCTTCCTTTGCCCACACCTACCTCATCTCTCTCTGGTTTGGGTTTTATTTTTTTTGGATGAATGGCGGCGGTGGAGAAGCTGGTGGAGATTGCGGAGACGGAGGTGGTGATCGAGTTCAAGCCGGGAGTGAAGTGCCGGTCGGACCTTCACCTCCGGTCTCTCCATCCGACGGAGGCCGTGGCCTTCAAGGTCCAGACCTCGGCTCCCCACAAGTTCCACGTCAATCCTCCCAACGGCGTCCTTCCCCCGCTCTCCTCCGCCGTCCTCCAAGTCATTCTTCGCCCCCAGCCCCTCCCCCCTCCCTCCTTCCCCCGCTCCCCCACCGATCGCTTCCTCATCAAAGCCTCTCTCTCCGCCTCCTTCGACGACGCCGACGCCACCTACGACACCCGCCTCAAGGTCGCCTACGTCGGGCCCTTCCTCCTCCGCCACGCCGCCTCCCTCGGCGACACCGCCGCCGTCCGCCACCTCCTCCGCCGCCAGCCCTCCTCCCCCCCGTCTCCCCCCGGCAGACTCCACGGCCCTCCTCCGGTCCGCCGACCCCTCCCTCCTCCCCCTCCTCGTCGACTCCGGCCTCCACCTCCCCCCCTCCCCCTCTCCCAAGCCTGCTCTTAAAGAGAAACCCAACAGGGAGGCGGGGGTGCCGGCGGCGACGCCGAGGGGGTGGACGGCGGTGCACGCGGCGGCGGCGGTTGGGGAGTACGAGGAGCTCTTGAGGGCGATAGAGGAGTGGGGAGTGGACGCGAGGGACGGGGAGGGGAGGACGGCGCTGCATGTGGCGGCGGGGAGGGGGCACGTGAGGTGCGCGAGGGCGCTGGTGGAGAGGGGGGCCGAGAAGAACGCTAGGAGCGGGGACGGGCGGACGGCGTTGTACCGGGCGGCAGGGAACGGGGACGCGGAGATGGTGGCAGCGCTGCTGGAGATGCGGGCGGACGCGGGCATCGCCGCCGCGCGGGGCCGGACACCGCTCGACGTGGCCCGAGACAAGGGACATGTGAGTACAACGCTTTAACCCGATACTCGTACCAGTTATTTTTTTATGGCACAAGTTAACGGTCTACCAAATGGTTAAAAAAAAATTACAAGCACTCTTATCCTGCCCTCTAACAACATTATAGCACCATTATATGTTTTAGATGGATTACCTCGCACTCGGGCTGGGGGACCACTGTTTGTATACGTATTTACTTCCTTCCTGCCAAACGTTGTAAATGTTTGACATGGAATCATGGTAGTTATACCGTAAGTATCAATCAATCTTGACCGCTGGAGATGAAAGGGTTAATCCTGACATTGATCATGGTAGACGATAGAATTATGATTAGCGCCTGTAATCTTTTGCTTGTAGAGAGCCTGCCGTCCAGGCACGTAGCCTTACACCGTTTCAACAAGTATTAACCGTGATTTTTGTATAGTTACATGTATATTTTGATGTTAGCTAGTGTTCTCTTGTGCCCCTCGTAATCACCTGGCGTAAAGTTTAAAACCTGCTGAACCCCACTTCAAGAAGTGGATGGGCATCTCCGGGCTGAGATGTCATGCAGCGGTTGCCCGTGAACCAAACTAATTTCCACGGAAGGGCATGCATGTAACCCTTGCGCATATTATATTTCTTATATCTATGGCATTAATTCCATCAACCACACACGTTAGCACGAGAGATATTTTGTTTGTGACCAGCGCAGATAGAATTTTCTATTTAAAGGTGCTTTCAAAAATCGAAGTAAACTATACGTTCGTCGCGCGGAACTACGAATTTAAAATTCACTTGTCATCTTATATCAACAAGTTGCAGTTGTAGCGGATGTACAATTTATTCTAGAAAATGCTCTCCATTTCACCAGTTTTTATGATGTGGTTGGCAACTTAGCATATTAGCTCCGAGCATCTGCACTAGTTATTCTCCAAATTCCCTCCCCTTGTTTCTTTTCATTTTGGTTTATATGCAAGGCACATTTACTTTTTCTCCGCCTCCGTACAAGTAAATCGAACCAGTAGTGCGTTGGATGTATCCGAAATCGTACGATGCCCGATAGCCTTCTCTCTCGCTCAACAAAGTGTACCGCGAGCCGGTATGCATTTCATTAAACTCAATATATAAAGCTCTCTCTGCCGTTCAACCCAATACCCCAACGGAAATGAAGTGCACTGCGGTGCTCTCTTCTGGCTTTAGGCAGCTATTCCATTCGAAAATTGTCAGGACGAGAATGCACCTCTAACCCTTCAATTTTACAGCCCCTACCATCAGTGCCCATGATTACATTCTAAGAAGCAGAATTAGAAATTGGTTAATGAACTCCCCTAGAATGTTTGCTGACACGGCAGTTCATGCTTCAACGCAGCTAGAGGTGGTGGAGATGCTGGAGCGTGGGGAGATGGTCATGACAGCATCAAGAAAAGGAGACCTCAGGCGCCTCGAATGCTTGCTAAAGAAGCGCATCGGAATCCACGGCCATGACCAGTATGGGATGACCGCACTTCACTCTGCTGCGATCAAGGGGCACCGGGACATCGTCTCCCTGCTCATCGAATTTGGCATGGACATGGATTGCCAGGACATCGAGGGGCACACACCGCTCCACCTAGCGGTGGAGGGCGGGCACCTGGAGACTATGGAGCTGCTGATTGATATGGGAGCCAACATCAATGCCAAGACCAAGAGAGGGGCGACTCCTTACTTGATGGCGACGTCCATGGGCTACGATACCATGTCCCAGCTGCTGCTCGGTAGGGGAGCAACCTCTTCCTCATGCATAGCATCGTCATCCTCTTCATCAACTTCACGCAATTAACATATGGTATCCTACGGTCGGCAAGGGGGTGGTTCTCCCCGCAAACTAAACAAGATTCCCTAGCTAGGTTTTTTCAGAGTACATTCCAAAAAGATTTAAACTTGTTTTCCAGCATTCCGGCCCCTGGTTTGATTCCATTTACCAAAGCTTACACCAAGTTCTGCAGACAAGTCTCAGAATAGCAGATTCGCACTTGCGCACCACGAATGATGTGGAAGTTCACAGAATTAACGCCAATTGGCGGGTGGGTGGATATGGAAATTGCACAACCTCTAGGCTCAATTTATATAAATTATAAACTGAAGTTTAAAATTTCGTGTAACCGGGAAGGTCAAAAAAAAGAGTTGGAAAATAAAACAAATCACAACTCCTACCGGGTCCTCTTCGGATCGCTTGCGATGTAACCAAAGTCACGGCAGCATATTTACAATTGCACAAGCAATTGTGAAGAATCCAGTGCATAAACCTAGTAAAATTTGTTAAAATGCCAACTTATCAGCAGATTCTCTGGATAATTCACCAACCGCAGCACTTCTGCAATAGCAGTATCAGATATCAGCCAAAACTCTAAGAGGATGCTCGCGATTGAACTTGAAATCAAAATAAAAATCAAAATGAATTAGAATTAAAATTAAAATGATCTAATTGTTTGAAATGTTAAAATGAATTAGAAATAAAATTAAAATGATCTAATTCTCTAAAATATTTGATTTACGACCGAGATTGAAATGAAAATAAAAATTTAAATTCATATGAAAGGATAAAGATTGAATTTTAAATATATTAAATTATTTTCATCCCATCCTGAAATCGAAATAGCCATTGAAATGAAAATCATCCATTTTTATTCCGACTCATCTATTTTCATTCCAATTTCGAACCTTTACGCTTTTCAACTAAGCATCCCCTAATCTCGACTAGCCTTTCAGGTGCCTCTGCCTTGATTCTAGTCACAAGAAATAATATAAAGCATAATGGATGACATTTCATCCCCCCCACCCCCCCAACCCACGACCTCTCACTCTCTCTCCGTCTCTGAGGGAATATATCAAATCCTTTCTCATAAATATTATGCCTACACATTGCACAACATTCTAATAGTTAAAATATACATTCTGGAAGAGCGCACACAAGCCTCACAACGGCCAGCCTCAAACAAATGCAAGCGAAGTAGTTATGGGAATCAATTTTGCAAGCACGTATACAACTCACTGGAACAGAAATATCATGCAGCAACAAAACCAACAAGCATTCATACAACTCACTGGAACAGAAATATCATGCAGCAACAAAACCAACAAGCATTCATCCAACAAGACTGCATGATATATGCAACATCAAGCCACTAAAGCAGATAGGCAACAGGAAACAGGAAAGAAATTCTACGATCACCCTTTGAAAGTTTGAAGTATATAAATATATATTAACTCACGCAAACAAGATTGCAGGGAATAGCAGAGATACAAGTTCTCATGCCTTGTTCTCAATACAATTGTCAGTCTTGAAGAAAATGAGAATCATCCATTCTCCAAGTACATTACACTAAACAGACAAGGTAAAATAGGATTTTAACATGTCAGGTCTCATTTGATCTGGAAGACTGAATTACCGAAAGTAAATGGAAATTAGTGGAATATCAATGTCATTATCCTCATCATCCTCACAAGCCACCACGACATCCAGATGGCGCCTGTATGGTGGCACCTCCACTTTGGCAACCTCTTGTGCCACATCAACCACCTTCTTATCCATCCGATCCTTGTGCCTAAGAAACATGCTATTGTAAAGCAAAGAAGTACCACAAGAGATGCTGTAGGCATTTAGACCCCTGTCCTCGAGCCATTGAAGGAGCTCCCTGAGGGTAAGATCACCTTTGATGATCCAGCGATCCCAGACTGTCCAGCTCATGTCACGGTGCTTAATGGTCTTGGGTGGGACTGGCTCAGCCATGGAAAATAGAGGGAGCGCAAGGTTAGCAAAAGTGTTTCGGTAGTCCTCCAGCTTATGCCCACCAGCAAGAGCCTTGAAAAGATCGAGGCAGACAAGACCTGTTGCCATGGCTGTGGAAGTGGCGATGGCTGGGATAATCCTCCCAGCAATGAACTTGGCCTTCAGTTTATCAACTTCTGGAATACTATAGTTCCGTGCACGCATATTAGCAAGACCAGCTATGAAGTCCATATGGTAGTTTGTATCATCATCCTGTAAAATTCAGCAAATAAGAAAATCATTTGATTTGCAATTAAGAAGTTTCCAAGTGATATAAAAGACTAATGTATCAGTTTTAAGAAACTTAATCATGCATGGAAATCCGAAACCATTCCCACAATACAAATATGAATCTACATAAAATGACTAAAGAATTCATGAATGATGGGGACCAATCAGAAGTATTGCAACTGAAAGAGCATATAGAGGTGCAATGACTAAACCAAGAAAGAAACCCAGTAGTCCCTTACTTGCAAGTTATAACAAAAGATTATTACTAGAACCATTTTTAGCACTGTAAAAGCATGCAGAAATTGCATGTAAATAAGAAAGACTAGATCTTGTAGCTAAAAGTTTGAAAGGGTGAAGTAGCTTGATGGAACTTGTTTATCAATTAAAAGATATGAAAATGTCAAAAAAAAATGTTAATCATGAAAGTAAAGACTAGAGGCAGTCAAGAAAAGCAAAACATTCAATTAAAATGAGAAAATTTTAAGGCTGATACTCAAAATGCAGTGACCAGGGCTGGGGAGACAACTACATGAGCAAGCCCCATTTCAACGGGTTCTACAAGTTTTGACTGCAAAATAGACATGCTTCAAGAAAAAAAAAATGTCATGCAGTTTTGTGAAAATAGAAAGCAACCTTCTCAAACTGAATTGGATTCATCCGGAATCCAGGGGGCAGCTTCTTAGCACACTCTTCCAGCTTTGCAATGAGATCATTGATGACAGCAGCATCATCAATGGAGGCAGCGGACAGGCTAGTGGCTTTCTCATCTGTTACAATTCTAACTCCCATCTTGGGCTGAAAATCAGGGACTACAACTGCATCAACAGCATCAGCCAATTTCTTTGGGTTCTTGGCCCAATCAGGTACGAGAATTCCAAATGTCTCTGCTCTTAATATAGCAGCAGCCATCACAAAATGGAGGTGGCTGGGGTCACTTGATGAGAACTGCAAAGGCCTCGGAAAACGTTTAGGAGCAGACCAGAATGGTGCACCTGTGCTGGTGGCTGAGTCCTCAGGGAAAGTAAATGTTAACTGCTTCACCCGATTAGAGAAGTAATCCTCGAACCTGAGAATTTTCAGAAAAATCTAGACTTCGTAAAAGAAACAAAAAAAAAAAAAAAGAAGACAGGTAGCAAACAAAAAAAGTTGCAAGCCTTGAATATGAAACATAATGGGGATTTGAAAAACTTGTGGCACTGAGAATTAGTGGAATCTGCTTAAAATGGAAAAAGGAACTGCCATTCTTAACCACAAAAAGGGAAAAAAATAATATCAAATCAAATAACCTAACTGCTCAAATCTGGTATCATTTATCAAGCCTTTGGGAGATACGTTCCATTGAGTGCCAAAATTTTCATAAAGATTTGGTGCGTTGTTATAAAGAAGAAAAATATCATCCGCAGTTTGACATCATTTTCTTCATATAAACATGAAAACATTGTGTCCAAAGGCATTCACTGCATGATTGCGATATATGATAAAACATTCCACTAGAAAATAATAGGATCCTTACTTCAGCCGTGCCCAGGTGATGCAATCTTGAAATGTTTCACATCTATCTCTGTCAAGGCATTCAAGAACACGTTCAAGCAGATCCCTAGCCTGGGCATCGCCTGCACTTTTCATGGCAGAAGCATATGCACCTGGGTTGGATAGGAATGTATTAACTTCATTAGGTGTTTTCTCGAGCAAACCCTCAAACTCAGATCGGGCCCATGTTAGGCAGTGATCAATGTTATGAGGAAAAGAGTGAACTGTGCACATAGGAGCCTGTTTCTCAGGTGGATCTCTGGAGGCCCCATAATTCTCAGTCAAGTGAGGAATGACCATCTGTGTGTTACACTTGGCACCTAGAGTTCCAGATTCCAGAAGTGGCTTTTGAAAATATAAGCACTTAGAGTCAATGTACATTCTTGCAGTCACATTGTCCAATGCATTAATAACAGCATCCAAGCTCTCCCAAAAGGCATCATCAAACACATTTTCTGTCTCTGGGCTTGCTCTGTTTTGAAGAGCCTCGATATGGAGAGCTGGATTGATTGCCATGGCAGCAGAAGCAGCTACAGTGGATTTAGCCTGCCCGATATTCCAATCACGGAAGAGAAATTGACGGCTGAGATTACTCTTTTCAATGACATCATCATCTGTTATGGTTAGCTTCCCTTTCTGGCTGCAACAAACTCCCATTAATGCAAGGTTCTTCAGAAATTCACATCCAAGAGCACCAGAACCCACCATGAATATTTTGGCCTCCTCAAGTTTCTTTTGAAGTTTTGATCCAAACACAGAGATTTGAGCATCGTAGCGGCAGTTCATTGGCTTTAGGTCACCAGGCTCCAGAGGTTCAGTAGGGAGGGATTCGACTGAATCGAAGTAAAAGAACTGCCAGGATTTGCATAGCATGTGTTAGGAAGTATAAATAAAAAGGAAAAACAAAAAATTGCATAGCATACAAGCGAACTTGCATAACAAAGGGAGCTCAGAAGCCTGAAATTTCACCTGGAAAAGTGGATGGAATTTCCCAGAGCAGGCTTTAACAATTTCTTGCCCAACAATGCCGCCAAACATTGCAGCCATAGGATTCAAAATGGCCCTAGAACCATGGGAAAAATGGTGCAGAAGCTTCTTATCAATCTGTTCCAGCTTACTATCACCCAAGCTTTCATTGATCTGGACAGCCAAAGCTATTAGCTTCTGAACATCATCCTCAGATCCAGCAACAGGAAATCGCCCCAAATCATGCCTAAACTTATCCAATGCTTGAAAACCTAAGTGTAGTAAAGGTGGACGGTCAAATTTGGAGAAGTCACTGAGAAGAAAATCCCCTGGATCCCTGAGAGCGTCTCTTAAAGATTTGAACTGGAGGACCTTTGGTTGCTTTACCTGTGTAACTATACCCCCCTTAGTATATGCACCGAACTGTGTTGTGTCTTCTTCAAGAGTAAATGAATATGGTCTCGCATTCCTAACTTTTCTAGGCTTTCCATCATTTAGTTCTGTCATTCCCTGGACCTCAGAAAACACAACAAGATCCCCATCCTGGAACTCGAGCCGCTCATCATCAACACATGAAACAAGTGCAGGATTGTCATTGCTGATGGATGCAATAATACCTGTATGCGGTTCCTCACCATCAACATCAAACACTGTGAAGTCTGGACCAAAATCACAAAATACACTCCCAAAAAGGCCTCGTACTTCAGATTTAATGAAGGCAATTGGAGGCAGCTGACTGCGGCAGTAATCATCATATTCAATTGCTTTTTCCAAGCTAATATCAGTGAAAACTACTGCCTGAAAAACAAGCTCATGGGTGACTTATCAATGTAATATAAATTCTAATACAAAAATTCAGTAACAATGTTAATTTTTTTAAAAAAAATGATGGGATGGTTGTGTCAGTTTGTAGTTTGCAATTTTCCTAAGGCCAAAGAATGCCTTAATTTCAAACAACAGAATAATCATTACAACAGTTTAGTGATGCAAGGACTCCAACAACATTATCAAGCACAATTGATGGATATGATAAATATATGAAGTTAGATGCAACATATTTGCAAGAGCCAGCTGACACATTATTCTTAAATAATGGGAGATGATCATAACTATTTAGTGCTACCAGCCTATAGATGTCCATTTGTGCTGCACAAGCAATCTATCTAGTTATTCCTAAATAATGAAAAGATGATTATAACTATTTTCTTAGCAGTCTATAATTGTTCATTTGTGGTGTCCGCACAATCTGCCTAGCCCCAAGTCTCATGTTTAACTTGTGGATACATAAAAAAATTTTGCTTTCTTTGACAATGATATGAAACAAATATATTAAGCACAAACTCCAAACCAATTCATATTTCCTAAACATGACCCAAAAATTACTTCCACAAGACCAAACATTAAAGGTGAAAATAATGTCATATTAATTATTACCATCCATTTATAAATGCTACCAAATGATCAGAAGTTCCTAGGCATATATAGTTAGTCACAAAAAGGATACGAGGAAGCCCAACATGAAAAATGAAAGATTTTTTTTTAAAAAAAAAAAAAAACTAAGTTTCCAGCAGTTTGAAGATGACAAAACAAAGATATTTCTACCAGAAGTTTGTGAGCATCATTTTTTGCATATACTTTATTACCTCAACATGTTGGTTCAACCAAACAATTAAGTTCAGTAGTCAACCATACAGCTGGCATAATGATTTGGCTCATGTGCACCGCATCAATGCATTTGAAGAGTCCAACATGTAGGTCCCATAAGCCAGCAATAACTAATATTTGGTGCAACTGAGCATATACAATGCCCATTCAATCACCATTGACACTATCAGACCCCCATGTAAACGAATGGTGATAAATGGCATTAAAGCTTCTTATTGCTCAGGAGACATTTGATATGCATTTACAAACTTCAAAATATTTTTAAAAATATGACAGAACAGGTCAATAAAAATGGGAAACCTGATTACCACCCAGCACTTGAACCAATACCCAATTATTTTTCTGTCGACTATGAGATATAGATACAAGGTTGCAAATCAGGTTTCAATTTAGGTTGGGTCTAACACATGTACTATGAGTTTGGGTCTAACCATGACTAAGTCCCTGCTGATACTACTGCTTCAAGAAAACTCATATCATGGTAACAAGGTCTAACACCTTCTTAGTCTCTATCATGCATGCTCCCCATGATGACAGTACATGATGCCCCTTGTTCTAACAAATTTGCTCTAATATAAAGCATAGAATTGATAGTGTGTGTGTGTGTGTATACACCAGGTAGCACACTTCCAATTTGATCTATGGATCATAGGGTTCATTGACATGTTAGATATTATAAAAATAATATGGCTTGACAATACCCCATCCAAATATTAATGATGATCTGAAAATAATGTATTTCTCATGCACATCAAGTCAATAAGCATGACCAATGGTGATTTGGATCAATGATCACAAACTCATTTTTCTTTTCTTTTTTTGGATTGAGTTATTTCTTTGGGATGCACATCGGAGGTGGGAGAGTTGGTGGGTTCTAGATCACCCTCACCCAATCCATTGGTGTAAACTTATGAAACAAATCAAATTTCAACCAACTCTACCTACTAACCTATCTTTACCTATGGCAAAACAAAAATCCAATAAAAAAAAAAATTGCAATGATGGTTTTTGAGGAAACAAAGATTTTAGGAGCAACAAATCTCTCTCTACACTACAAGCTTATGTTGATGTACGATAGTCTATAGCAGGTGTCGTTAGAATCTAGGCAGGCAAGACAGAGACTTATAGGTTGCTGGAAATTCAATTTTAGACATGAGTTCTCCATAAAATCTGAACTAAGTTGGAATTGCAACAGAAAACTGATAACAACTGTGACAATGAACCTGGAGATATGAAACTAGGGTTTAACTAGCAGACAGAAATCTAAAATAAACAAACAAAAAGATTTGAAGGGCTCTTGAATGATTGATATTCAGTAGTGAGGTCTTATAGCTGGATAATAGGATGTCTAGATCTCAATAGAATTGATTTGGATCAACACAAGGAACAAAAAACCAAGAAGAAAAGGAAATCAAAAGTAAAAGAAATATACAAGATGCAGATAATGAATGAAAGAATGGAGTCTTCAAAAGAGCAGATTATTGTGATCTTTCTAACAGGCCAGCTGTTGTCATAGATATATTTAGCATCCCCTGGTTTTAGGATGGTTCCCACAACCACCTTTGGATTAAGGAAGTGACTCGCGTATTGTTTACCAATCAGCAGAGAAGGGAAAACAGAAAGGGAAAAGGCTGAGAGGGAGGATAGAAAGGATTGCACGAACTCAACAAGAGGGTCTCACACCTGGCTTCCATCACAAAAGGAGAATATATATATATATATATATATATATATATATAGAGAGAGAGAGAGAGAGAGAGAGAGCACCCTTATGCAGCAGCCCCTTATTCAATGATCGTAGCACAGGAGGCCAGCTACATTAAATAGGGCTTTAATGATTTTTCATGACTAAAACGCCCCTCTTACTTAAAAACTAATAACTGAATTAAAGGTCCCCAATCTCGGCCCCAAAGACCATACCAATCAGGTACAGCCATGATATGGTGCCGAGACAAACCATATCAACACTCAATACCCAGATGCATACTGATTCATTACAGTTCACTGATTTTTGGCCTCTTATTTTTCATTTTTTTTATTTTTAATATTATTTTAAGATCTATGGATTTTTAAATTATGGTTTTAATAGCATTTAAATATTATTTTATTTTATATTGATCCCAAGAGAATGTATGATTGCTTAGTAGATGCAATTCTAATAACTAAATATAGATTTGTAACTCGATATTCAAATGCATATCATTGTATGCCTTAGTTTGCATTGTGTCTATTGGTATATCTTTCTTCCAATTGTGACCTCCTTGAACTCTTGCATTTGACTTTTGTCGTCTTCCCCTTACTTTTGACTGCCTTCATTTCATAAATTTACATAGACTACATTATCTCAATGCATAAATGGACAAGACACCAAAAGGTCTAGTTATTGTCTCACTCCTACTGTATCTCTCTCAAATTGTTATGGACCGGTTTAGAATCAACAGCTACTACAGAGGTATTAGTCTAAGCAAGCAGTCTTAGAGTTTTCTTAAGCTTTCATTTTGTTTACACAACCATTATTCCTACCAAGAGTTACAACATTATAGGACTCCAAGGTTCCTAAATACCAAAAGGCAATGGGTAAGGTGCATTTTGTTCTTCATGCTAATATGTGAGAGGTTGCCTTCTCCAATCACTATTTACAAAAAGTGTATTTATTTGTTAATGGCTCAACTAGCAACACAAATTATTTTACTTAAAGGCATCACAAAGCTTATGAAAAAGGGTATTAATGTCTGGCAAGATATTTGTTCAAATATTAAATGTTGTGTTGCGTATTCAACAGCCCTCTTCTAGATGAACAAACTAGACCCTCTTTCATTGGGATCTATAGAAAATCCACATGTCCTAGCTTTTGTCATTCTCTACAGATTTGGAAACTAATTTTGATCGACACCATCTCTCTCTCTCTCTCTCTCTCTCTCTCTCTCTCTCTCTCTCTTCTTATTTTGGGTAAATGGATTGATTTATATTACTCGAGAAAAAAATAAATCAGAAAATAAAATATTACTAAACTGAACCGGAAGAATTTCTGAAGCTGTCCAAAGTGTAGATCCCGTATGATTCACCACATACAAAGCCATCCGCTCAGCAGTAGTATTCACTTCTCAATAATATGTAAAACTAAAAAAGACAATAGTGATTGCATAAGTCTCCAACAATCATGTAAAAGGGGAAGGGGCCTATCAAGACCATCTCTCTTTCAATGCCTTCAAATTAACACAGATTTTAAAGTTTTATCATGAACCTAATCTTTATACGAATTTTCCTCACAAAACCCACTCTTCCCTCTTGAATAGAAGAGAAGAGAGTAGCATCTTGTGGCCTTCTCTCTTTTTGGTCATGGGATAGCCTGAACTGACCTGAACTACACCCAACCAAGCAAAACTGTCGCTTAGCAGTTTGGATAGGTTCACACCAGTTCTCAAACAGCAAGGCCATTCTAACTCGATTCTCCACCAGTTTAGATTGGTGCACCTCGACCTAGACAGTTTGGATCGATTTGGCAAACCATGATTCAAATTACCAGTGGCAGAATTACACGACCAAAGAAAAAATGGAAAGACAATTGATGATTTGATCAATAATCAAAACTTGATCTAAAGATCTCCCCTACATAAAAAATTAACCTCTTAATCAGGCAAATTACTACTCGCACCATAATTGTTCACGTGAACTATACCCATGAAATCACCTGTAAAATCCTCAATCTCAACATCCACAATCTCCCACTCCTTCATCAAAAGGCTAAACAATCCTCAATTCAAGACTTGGTGAAATTAGGCTCACAACACAACATTGAATTAGATTCAAATCAGGCCACACTTATTGCCTTCTAGGTTTTTAATTGTATATTCTGGTTGACCAAGCTTGACCACGTTCACTTGTTTCCTTACTGCCAAAATTTCTGTTAAATTTATATTATGAACATGGGAATTTGATGAGAAGCAATAGTTTCACAAGCCAAGCATGACAATTATAATGATACTAGAAAGTAAACAACTTCTTTTCTTCTACCATTCAAAATGGAAATTGAACTACTTAAGAAGAATAAAAGGCATTTATACACTTCATGAGATCGATTATGAATTAGGACTAGCATTTTTAAAAAAAAAAAAAAAAAAAAAATCATGATTGAGGGGTTATAAAAGGGATTTTCTCGTAGCTCTAAGCATTACCACCTAGTGCTATTCCAACCACTTAGAGTCGACTTTACAAATCTTCATTCACGAAGCATTCCTATTTAGGAACATTTCTAATGTTATGTCAAGTCCTATCACATTTTCTCTCCTCCTCAGCACTCGCTTTGTCCTTAAGTTGTGCAACTATCACAACTCCTATAATATACTCATTTCTCAATCTCTCTCTTCTGCTTTTACCTTGTATCCATCATTGCATTTTAATTTTCTACCATGCTCAACTTGTTTTCTCAAACCCTCTTTACTATTCAACATTCTAAACTGTACAAACGTCTTGTTCTATAGAGTTTTTATTTGAAGCAACTCTTACTTCATCCAACTAGCTCTAATTCTATGACACATATCATTACATATAGCTTATCATGTATGATAGGTCACAATCATTTTGTTATAGTTGTTGTCCATCAATCTCAATTGGGACCTTGTCTTCAAAAAATCCATTTAGCATTTAATCTAGTTCCTTTCCCATTAATCAGCATCACAAATAATTTATAATTATTATACATCTTGAATATTAACATAACATTGTCTCTTGTGCCTCATAATTCACAAACAAGTTGTGATGCCACCCACCCACCCCCCCAAAACACGCACGTGTACGCATATTTTTGCCCTTTGAATCTCCAAGAACATTTTTAGCTACTCAAAATGATTGGCCGTCTAGTCTCACACTCCAATTGGCTCAATTCTCAAGTTCCAAATTCTCTTCTATAATAATTTTCCTCTTTGAATTCTACCACATTGGGCATTTATCAGTTTCTTTTCTTTTTCTTTTGCATTTAGTATATACATCTAAGACTACCAGCCTATATCATCTACTCAAGAATTTCTTGATATCATCTTAAAATCTAGCAAGCTGAACTTTTTTCTCAAAATGAAGAAGTATTGTATTTGTCAAAAATTTGATCAACCCTGAAAGATTACCAAATATTTGCTTATCTTCTAAAATATGTGCAACTACTAGATAGAACATAAGTTACTGCAAACACAAGAATGGTATCTCCCTCTACATTCCTATCATTAAACCCACATCTAACATACAATCACATATCCCATACCATTCCTCCTTACATGTCCATTTAAGACACCACCTAAAATTCTCCTTTCTTTCTTTGTAATACCTTGCATTATTCCATCAATCTCCTCCCAATGTTGTTTCTCACAGCCTGCTTGCAATGACATAGCTATTAGTCTATATTAAGAATCCTCATCTAAAACTTCCTTGATAGCTGCTAATCCATCACTAATCCATTTCATCCTTCAGTATTCCTATTCGATTTAAATTGTTACAACTGCTTAAATATAATTTATAACCAACATAGGTATCAGACTCATAATCTTTACATTTGGTTTCTTATAAACAAGCAATATCGATCCAACATATCAGCTTATTCACTAACACAACTTTTCAAGTCAAAATTCCTATCTTACAAGTAGCATATTTAACCTTCTTTTATAGAGCTAACTTCTTTGCATGCTTTTTACTTAATTTAATGTAGTTGCTTTAGGAGCAATTGTGCCACATTACTATAGAAGAGTCGCCAAACCTAAATAAAAATTGCTGATTTGTCACTTTATTAGGGTTACATAGCAGCACATCCAATACGCACGACAACCAAGCCAGCCCTTGCCAACCACCAACAGTAGTAAATTCTTGCTGAATCTTGAAAAAAAGAAAAGCCAATCAAAGAGCTCAAAAGGGGGGGTGCGGGATTTAAGGCTAGGTTTAACTAATCTAAATCTAAAGTTGGATGTTAGGTTCATTTAAGACCGTATTGGATATACAAGAAGACACTAAAAATATAGTATGTCGTAGGACAGTCAAAAGATAAACATCAAAAGACAAAACTAAAATCTATAAAAAAGCAAAGAAAAAGGAAAACTTATGAGCCACCTAGAAAGGTAGTCCAAACATAACCAAACTAAAAGAAATATAACCAACCTATATATCAGATCCTTCTACATGATTTATCAATGTAGAAAGAATGGTGACAATAATAATAATATAATGCTGGTAATTAAATAAATCTTATCAATTCAAATCCAATAGCTATTCATAACTCAAACAGATGACCTTCTTAGCACTTTAGGCCTATGATCTAAATAATCATTGATATGCATAATATCCATCAAAAATTAGAAGACATTCACAAAATAATAATAATAATAATTATTATTATTATAATATTACCCACGCTCGACGGTTGCATCAAAGATGGGAATCCTGTTGATTTCTCAAAATCCATGGAGTCATATTTTATAGTCATGAGATGACCGGTCCAACCATCAAATGATTTTAGAAAGCACATTATTAAGAAAAAAAAACTCCTGAATAGAGTTGAAATAACAATTTTATCTTTTTGTCAGCGACCAAAAAAAGACTAAGTGAAGTTCTTTGTAGCTCAATTGCCAAATATACACAAAATTGTTTGCATCTATCAGCAAATGATAAGGAGATGCACAAACACCAGAAGCATTAAGACAACATGGATGGTTGCAAACTTGTAATCACTAAAACACAATTAGCATATGACCAATATCATGATATAATTCCAAAAGATAATAAGTAATTCAGTTATATTATTATAATAAAAATCTAGCACAGGTTCTACCGCCTCATATCAAGAGTCATTCCATATTTCAATGTTTTGCCAATCCATAATAAACAACTAATCTGGAGACCTAATTTATTTACACCCACAATTGTAACCTGGATAAGGATGTCATATGATGCACAGATCGTGAAAACTTACCAGATGCATTCTGAAAATCCAGGTTCAGTTCCTTAAGACTATTCAACTAAACATTATGTGTAAGCACTTCTATACATACAGTTACAACCTAATACCATTTTTATCTCTGTGCTACCTCAGCCTTCGAACAATTGCATAGGATGCTTCTGTTATATCCATTAAAATTTCTAGAGAGAATGTTTAGGCACCACTAAAGTTTATGTGGGCAACAAATACAGATTTCATGCAGTAAAAGCAAGATAGCAGCATGTGTATGTTAACATAAACGGTCATCAAGATAATGCAGACCACAGTGTAGCAGTTTCAGAGAAATTTGTCACCAATATGTAGTAATTTATAACAGAAACTACAGCTAAAGAAATATAAAGTGCAGTTTACTGTGGAAGAGACAAACCTGGAAATTAGAGAGATGCTCTTTGGACAAAGTTTCAGTTAGGGTAGAAATTATAACAGCATTGTTGAGCTCTTGCAGCTTCTGGACACAAGCAAGAGCACGGTTCTTACCAACATCACCCTCAGAGAAGAAAAAGTTGCTGGATAAATCCCACATATCGACATTCCCTTCATCATGCAGGGTCACAGATTTCACACCAGCAAGAACAAGATTCTTTGCTGCAGAAGAAGAATAATATTGGATGAAATCCGTGTCATCAAATCAAACATGGACCAACAAAAATCTAGACACAAACTGACACAAAATTCACAGCTGACACCTTGCTGCCATAAATATCAAGATCAGGCAGAGTAACATTGATCAAATATCTTGACAAATCAAAATTACAGAAAAGATAAAGAAAAGTTCCCCTTAGTTTGGTGCAAGTATCGATCTCAAAAACCAAAAGAAAAGAAGCAGCATCTCAATAGAAGCTACATCTACGCAAAAATGGTGCATATAGAAAGAGAAATACCATAATATACACTATAGAAAGAGAAATACCATAATATAGAAATCAGCGACCAGGTCAGTAATAATCTTAGAAAGCAAGAAAACCCTCATGATTCAACCTAGACTCATGCAAATCATCATCATGTAATAGCAAATCTTAACATTCCTAGAATAAAAAGAAAAATGATCAACCACACTGTTATACATCATGCCCTTCTCGTTGCAACCCTGACTGCCAATAGTCCAAGAAGAAATATCCCAACGAAGAAAATACCCCGGCAATAAAGAAAAGTGTGAGAATAGCCTCCCCATCAGAGCCTTTGTGTTAAGGCTAACAATGAAGAAATGAAGTTTATTCTTAAAATAGAGAAGATCGACGAACAGCTATATTTATCACTACAATAAAGAAAGAGATTCTAGGCAAAACAGAGTTCAGTAATTTCATTCAGAATCAGATCAATACCAAGAAAGAAAGGTAAAGAAAGAAGTAAATATCAAGAGATCCACAAATTTACCTATCTCCGCTCCGAGGCCGTTGAGCCCGGAGATGAGAACGTTGGAGGCGAAAAGCCGGCGCATCGTCTCCCTCCCGTAGACGGCGAGCTGCCTGCTGTGGAGATCCTCGTCGATCTCCGGAGGGTTGCTCCCGTTAGCGTCGCACTCCATGTCCATGCCGTTGGCTGGCCCGCTGTGGTTGCTCTCCTCCGCTGCCGCTGCCGTAGAAGCCGAAGAGATCAAGCAGTCCGCCCTCGTTTTCTTCCGCAAGCCTGCGTCCGCGACCTCGTCTTCAACCTCGGCTTCCACAAATCTCTTTCTTGGAAGCATATAGAGCAGCACGCTGCTCAAAACCCCCACAAACCCCACCCCAAGGATCAGAAACAGCAAGAAACGACGAAAGAACAACAGATCGCGATCCACCGACAGGATCCCGAGCAGAACCGGCACCAAAACCCCTAACACTAACCCTAGTCGTAACCCGATCGCCATCAAGAGAAGGAGAGGAGGAGGAGGAGATGGAGAACGTACCGATGGGGATCTTGCGGCGAGGCAAGAGATCGGAGAAATGGAGGAGGAGGAGGAGGAGGAAAGAAGGGTAATCAGAGGGCTCTTAGCTTTCCTGTTCCTCTTCTTCGTCGTCGCACGATTGATCTCCTTTTTACTTTACGCTTTCCTTCTTGCACACAGGGGTTTTGAGACGAAGTGGGGAGAGGGGAAGAGAGAGTGGAGGGTGCGAGTTGGGCTGCGCGGAGGCCCTTGGATTGGAATCCGCATGCTTCCTCCCATATTTATAGCGAGAGCCGACGGATGGGATAGAAGCGTAGCATTGACGATAGAAAATAGAAAGCGGAGGAGAGGGAAGAGATGATGGCATACAAGGCCTGTGATGTCGTCATAAAGCTCACTGAGGCCGTTGGGAAAAATAAATGGGCTTGCCACGTTTTACAATTTTTCGACGCTTTTATTGATACCATATTTAAGGTTAAGATTCGGTCATCGTCCATGGAAGGTTCTGGACCGCGCACGGTCATGGGCGGTGGGAAATGGGAATTCGGTTCCGACTTCCACCTGGTGGCTTGGAGCAGCGGAAAGGATCCAGAAGACATTCCATCCACAGCGGCCGGTTTCTTCGACGTTAAATCCTCAACTAATAATTTGTTTCATGACATGTTGAAATTATGAAGAAGTATATTAAATTCAAAACTTTTAGATTAAGCATAATAACTGACCAATGCGTGAACTATAGTTCAAAATAAAAATTATGAAGTCTTTAAGAGCTACCATCTTCCGTGTTTGTAAAGTGATTATTCATAACAAAAGAGAGATTGAAAATTATATTATCCATAAGCTAAAAGTATTAAATAAAATAATAAGGGCAACTAAAATATTATGCTAGACGTAGAATATCTGCCAAGTGGAAAGAGCAATTCCATGGGACTATATGGTCATAATATTAGATAGTTAGAGAATTGTATATGCATAAAATAAATATAATTGAAATGAGAATATTAAAAAAAATAAATGGTGATGGTTATGATGAAAGAAGTATTAATTAAGAATAAAATGAGAAAAATATGATTTAGATATTTTGAAAATGTACAATATTAATTAAGATACATAGTAGTAAGAATAAAAAGAATTATATATATAAAAGAAATAAAAAGTATTAGGGATAAACTTCGCTTCTATCGAAGTCCAGCTCGATACTCAGTCTAATGTAATCGGTGATCATGGAAGAGCTTCAGCGGTCAAATCTTAGCCGAACTTCTCAGCGATCGAGTCTCAGTCGAATCTCTTCAGTCGGCCGAACTTCTTAGCGGTCGAGTCCAAGTCGAATTCTTCCAACGATAGAATTCCTGCCGAACTCTCAAGGAGCCAGACTTCTCCAGAAGCCAAACTTTTTTCAGACATCTCCTTCGATCAGACTTTTACAAAAGCTAAACTCCTTCCAGAATTTATCTACAGTCGGACTCCTACGGAAGCCGAACTTCCTCCGCACTCCTTCAGTCGGATGTCTACAAAAGCCGAACTCCTTCCGGATCGCTCTTGCAGTCGGACTCCTACGGTAGCCGAACTTTCTCCACACTCTTTCAATCGGATGCCTACGAAAGTCGAACTCCTTCCAGATCGCTCTTGCAGTCGGACTCCTACGGAAGCCGAACTTCTTCTATAATTCTCCTCCAATCGAACGCCTACGAGAGCCGAACTCCTTCTGAATTGCTCCTGCAGTCAGACTCCTACGAGAGCCAAACTTCCTCCGCACTCCTCCTATCGGACGCCTATGGGAGCCAAACTCCTTCCGAGCTTCTCCTTCAGTCGGATGTCTACAGAAGTCGAACTCCCACCATACTCCTTCAGTCGAATGCCTACAGAAGCCGAACTCCTTTCGAATATCCCCTTCGACCGAACTCTGAAATTGATATATGCCGAAGTCCACCAACCAACGCTTGCTTTCTCAAAGCTATGGCTATTAAATCTCGACGAACAGTCACCATCAGTCTGCCACAGATGACGCTACAAGCAGCGCCCCCTCCATAACTGACTCCGTCAGACCTCGAACGGCTCGCTATCTGAAGGTATGGCTGTCACCATCAACGACACCTTCCTCTCCGTACCGAACTCTATCAGGTCTCGAGCAGCCCGCTGTCAGATAGCTGCAGCTGTCACCATCAATCAAGCTCTACCTATAAAAAGGGATCCTTCAGATACGTTTTCTTTAAGCTCTAAGTTCTCTTCTCCTTTCTGAAACTCTACCGAACTTCCGCCTGAGCACTCCATTTTTGTTGGCCAAAAGAGCTAACTTGATCGTCGAAGGATTCCGTCGAAGCCACCACCATCGACTTCGAGCAAGACATTATTTTATAGGTCACCGGTGGCGACCTCATCTCCCTCGACTCTAGCTCAATCCAGCGTCGACCAGATTCTGCGATAATAGAATTGACGCTAGAAGGAGAGCCTCTATCTCCGAGGTACCCTTGTTCTTAAAGAAGTGCTTAGCCGACCTCCTTCTCTAAGGTTCATCTCCGTTCTCTTTCTCAGTTCCAAGAAATGCCTCAAAAGAAGGTGACCATCCGGAGATCTACCGCGTCTACCGTCAGATCTAAGCCGAATCCATCCACTTCTGCTCCATCATCGATACTTCAACCTCCATCTCCATCGACAGTCATGGTAGATCCGGAGCAGTTCAATCTGCTAATGCAGTGGGTTCAGAGCCTCATCGAGATGTTGTAGGTCATGTGGCAGCCCCCGATGGCAACTCCGCCAAGAAATCCACCATCAGAATGTCGAGAATCAATCCCAAGAAAGAACATTTGGGCTAGCATGTCCGTCACCGCTGGAAAAAAAAAATAGAGAGTAGAGGATCCAAGTTTGGATCATGGTTCTCCTCTGGAGGAGACCTTCCCCATCTATAGTCGGAAGCCCTCCAAGGTCTGCGACTGAGACGACGTCCTCAATCACAAACTGCGGAAGATGGACTGACGGATTGAGGAGCTCGATCACGTCATCCCAGCTCATCATGACGACGTCCGCACCGATCCTCCTTTCTCCCTCCTAATTGTGCAAGAGCCCGTTCCGCCGAACTTCGAGCTCCCTCAATTTGAAAGCTATGATGGAATCTTTGATCTGGTTGATCATCTGGAGGCCTTTCGGACTATGATGTTACTCCATGATGCACCAAACACCATATTATGTCGAGCCTTTCCATCTATCTTAAAGGGAGCAGCGAGAAACTGGTACCCGGCATTGAAGCCAGGTACGATCTTCTCTTTTGATCAGATGAACCATCAGTTCGTAGCTCACTTCATTAGCAGTCGAAGTCCGCACCGAAGTTCAGATTTCCTAATGAATATCAAGCAGAAGGAGGAAGAATTCATCCGGGCTTATGTCATCCAATTTAACGCTGCGGTATTGGAGGTCCAAGATCTGGACCAGTCTGTTGCAATGGCCGCACTCAAGGACGGCCTTCAGAAGAACGATTTATTATTTTTCCTGGAGATGAAGTACCTCAGAAACTTTACCAATTTGCTAACTCGGACAGAGAGATATGCCCATGCGAAAGAAGCCTTCAAGTTGAAGGATGAAGAAACCATAGAAGAGCGGTGGACGGACGAGTCTAATAGATCCGCCATCGATGGAGGGCCGAATGAAGTTCGACCGCGCTCATAAACTTCCCCCGAGCGCAAGTGAGTTCGAACTCCTTCTCGAGCTCATCATCAAGGAAGCCCCGACAGAAGGACGCGAAGAAGTCCTCCCCTGGAAGGTTCCGCAACTATGCCCCCCTTAATGCTCCTAAATCCCAAGTTCTGATGGAAATCAAGAACCAGCTACCAAGATCAGAAGAATTATGATCTCCTCCAAACAAGTACGATCGAAGCAAGTACTACCTCTATCATTGTGACCACGACCACGATACTGAAGAATGCATTCAACTCCGAGACAAAATCGAGGAGCTCATCTGAAGAGGTCGGTTGGATCGATTCCTCAGACGCCAGTCTGAAGCAGAAGAAGATCGACCGAGGGCTTTGTCGTAGCCAAAACCACCAATGATGGAAGAACAACAAAGAGGTCAGCCGCCTTCCAACATCATCAACGCTACCTCTGGGAGGGGCTTGGTACTTCGACAAGCCGTCATCTCCCAGCCTCAAAGCCAAGAGAAGCTTGTTCTAAATTGAGAAGGCCAACATGAGATAAAGAAGGTTGTCCAGTCCAAAGCTTATCGTCTGAAGGAACTCGGAGGAACAACGCTCCCACGATCCTGAAATATAGAGAATTTGAAGATGTGTTGCCAATAATTTTTCTTTAATAAAATTCATCCATTTCGATAATATTATTTTTTGGTGCAAAAACTATGTGATGGTAGAGAAAAAGCAATCAATAGTGGCCATGTTAGGAATAAGAGGATAACCTCGTCCTAACATGAGCAGGTCGAAGTCCTTCAACCTCAGCTAGAGATAAGATCTCTTCCGAGCGATTGAGTCAACCTCGGCTAGAGATAAGATCTCTCCCGAGTGATAAAAGTCAACCTCGGCTAGAGATAAGATCTCTCTCAAGCGATCGAGTCAACCTCGGCTAGAGATAAGATCTCTTTCGAGCGTCCGAGTCAACCTCGGTTAGAGATAAGATCTCTCCCAAGCGACCGAGCCAATCTCGACTAGAGATAAAATCTCTTTCGAGCGTCCGAGCTAACCTCGGCCAGAGATAAGATCTCTTCCGAGTGATCGAAATCAACCTCAACTAGAGATAAGATCTCTTCCGAGCATCCGAGTCAACTTCGGCTAGAGATAAAATCTCTCTCGAGTGACTGAGCTAACCTCGGCCAAAGATAAGATCTCTCTCGAGCGTCCGAGCCAACCTCGGCCAGAGATAAGATCTCTACCGAGCGACCAAGTCAACCTCGATCGAAGATAAGATCTCCTCCGAGCTCAACCTTCTTCAACCTCGGCTGCTAGAGATGAGATCTCTCTCAAGCCTCTACGTCCATAGAAGGTAAAATCTCCTTCAACCTCGACCGTTGGAGAACAGATCTCTCCCGAGCTTCTACGTCGGCAAGAGATAAGATCTTCTTCAACCTCGATCACTGGAGATAAGATCTCCCTCGTGCCCAACTTTCAACCTCAGCTGCTAGAGATAAGATCTCCCCCGAGCTTCCACGTCAACAGAAGATGAGATCTCCTTCAACCTCAGTTGGAGATGAGATCTTTTCCAAGCCTCAACTTTGACTTCAACCTCGGCTGGAGATGAGATCCCTCCTGAGCCTCAACTTTAACTTCAACTTCGATTGGAGATAAGATCTCCTCCGAGCTTCAACCGCAATGTCAATAAAAGATAAGATCTTCCTGGACCTCAGCTGGAGATGGGATCTTCAACGACAACCTTAGCTGGAGATAAGATCTCTCCCGAGCTTCAACTTCAATGGGTGCAGAGTCCGAAAAAGAACTTTGGCAGTCGTCTTCTTATACTCCTTTTCTTCAAATTTCGAACTCGAGAGTAGGAGGGACTATTGTTGGGGATAAATTCCGCTCCTGTCGAAGTTCAGCCTGATGCTTAGCTCAATGCAATCGGTGATCATGGAAGAGCTTCAGCGGCCAAACCTTAGCCGAACTTCTCAACGATCGAGTCCCAGTCGAATCTCTTCAGTCGATCAAACTTCTTAGCAGTCGAGTTCCAGTCGAACTCCCCCAATGGCAGAATTCCTGCCGAACTCTCAAGGAGCCGGACTTCTCCAGGAGCCAGACTTTTCTTAGACATCTCTTTCGGTTGGACTTCTACAAAAGCCGAATTTCTTTCAGAATTCTTCTACAGTCGGACTCCTACGGGAGCCGAACTTCCTCCGCACTCCTTCAATCGGACATCTACAAAAGTCGAACTCCTTCCGGATCACTTCTGCAGTTGAACTCCTATGGGAGCCGAACTTTCTCCGCATTTCTTCAGTCGGACGCCTACGGGAGCCAAACTCCTTCCGAATCACTCCTGCAGTCGGACTCCTATGGAAGCCGAACTTCTTCTAAAATTTTCCTTCAGTCAGACGCCTACGAAAGCCAAACTTCTTTCGAATTGCTCATGCAATTGGACTCGTACGAGAGCCGAACTCCCTCTGCACTCCTCCTATTGGACGCCTATGAGAGCTAAACTTCTTCCGAGCTTCTCCTTCAGTCGGACATCTACAGAAGCCAGACTTTCTTTGCACTTCTTCAATCGAACGCCTATGGGAGTCGAACTCCTTCCGAACTTTTTTTTCGGTCGAACTCCTCCAGGAGTCTGAACTTCTTTGAAATTGATATATGCCGAAGTCCACCAACCAACGTCTGCTTTCTCAAAGCTATGGCTATTAAATCTCGACGAACGGTCGCCATTAGTCTGCCACAGGCGATGCTGCGGGTGGTGCCCTCCTCCGTGACTGACTCCGTCAGACCTCGAACGGCCCGCTATCCGAAGGTATGACTGTCACCATCAGCCTAACGATACCTTCCTCTCCGTACCGAACTTCATCAGACCTCGAGCGGCCCACTGCCAAACAATTGCAGCTGTCATCATCAATCAAGCTCCGTCTATAAAAAAGGATCCTCTAGATACGTTTTCTTTAAGCTCTAAGTTCTCTTCTTCTTTCCAAAACTCTGCCGAACTTCTGCCTAAGCACTCCATTTTTGTTGGCCAGAAGAGCTGACTTGATCGTCGGAGGATCTCGTCGAAGCCACCACCATCGATTTCGGATGGAATTTTATTTTGCAGGTCATCGATGACGACCTCGTCTTTCTCGGCTCCACCTCAATCCAACGTCGACCAGATTCTGCACCAATAAAAAGGAATAGAGATAGATTGAAAATTATATATGATAAAGTGTGAGGAATGACTTGATGTCTCAACATTCTTTAGAAAATATAGCCCTAAATTGAGTTGAGTGAAGGAAAGAAATTTATGTTACCGATCAAATTAATTTGAGATTAAAGTTTAGTTAAGTTAAGCTTAATTGAGTTGTGCAATGATGATGTGTCGGGATTGCTAAACAATACACATCTATAGAATCATACCTCTTCAAATTAATTGTGCGCGGTAGATTTTCACAATTATACCTTGGCATGATGGCTCCATGTTTTCTTTTTACCGGTGAATGGCTCCGTGGTTTCTTCCTTTAGCCTCGCACATCATAATTTCCAAGACTCAGCTATTTGATTGGACAAATCCAATGCCCAGTAACACAGCATCCTGATTTCAGTTGTTTCTTCTCCTAGGTCACATCGACATGCAGCAGGATTACTACTCAAAAAAAAGACATGCAGCAGGACCATATTTGCCGCATCATTTGCCGAGGCAAAGGTCATTTCAGCGGCATGAGCTGAGTCGAAGAAAACGCCAAAGATCACCTATCATATCACTAATCCATCAGTCGATTTTTTTTTTTTTTTAAAGGAAAAAAAAAGACCTAGAGATCCGTTTGTTGATCATCAGGCTGTGACCGCTCAGAATCTCCCTCTTCGTTCTGCTGGACTCTATGTTACTCATTCCGGCCACTCTCTGTTTGCCCATGTCGCCACGGTCGAACGGATGTTGTTGCCAAAGATGTCCTAAATATACTGCACTTCCTAACAACCATATCAGATTGGTGGCATTGAATGGATGGATAAATGATCTTATTAGTAACCACATATAAGGATGGCAATTAAATCAGATTGGATTAGATCAACGTAGATCGGATAAAAAAATTATCAACTTAAATCCAATCTATTAATTAAATGAATCAAAAAATTTAAATATGAATCCAAATTTTTTATTAAATAGATAATCCAATCTAATCCACTTAATCTATTTATTAAATAAATTAAATAAATTAAAAATAAATTAATTAAATTTTAGATAGATTTTAAATAGATTAAATATATTAAATAGATTAAACAGATTATATGACTCAACTTGATCTAAACATTAAATAGATTAAACGAGTCAGTCATCTTCTGAAACCTAAATCCAATCCATTTATTAAATAGATTAAATGGGTTGATCTATTTATGAATTAAATCTATTTAATTCAAATCTATTTAAGATAGATCGAATATGGTTCAGATCAGATCAATTTTTGCCACCCCTAACCATAGATAGTTTGTCATTGCATTGTTGAAGTAAAACCGGTTTGCACACATAAGCCACTTGCACTCAAGACTTATTTGATTACATATAACTGAACATTGGTAGTTAAATTAGCCATCAACTGCCCACTTGGGATATTTGGTTGGCTTAAAGTAGAGCAGTAGTCAGTTCCACAAATGAACCATGAACGGGAGAAATGGCAAGAAGTGATTTCAGCCTAAAACGAGGCAAGGTGATTTTATCGAAGTGGACTCCAACTCAACCAACTTACAACAAAGGAACAAGCCTTCACATTGAGCCCAACACCTTTAAAAAAATAGGCCACACATTTTTTATGCACACTGGACCCATATATTGAGGAAGTGTGTGACTCATCTTCTACTTAATATGGTTCGATTTATCCGCAGCCTGAAGCAGATCAAGATGAGGGCCCATTCTAGGGAAACTAGAGTCTATAAAGCAGCCGGACGACCATCATAAGATGGTAATGAATCAAAAGGAGGCTGACCACCAACTTGATTTCCACAATTTCTCCCTGCTATAGCACATAAAACCCCCTAAAAAAGCTTCGCTATAGCACATAAATGAGACATGCGAAGGGACATGGCCAGTAGTTTCTCATAGTACACATGCAACTCCAACATTAAAAATTTATGATGCTGACAACATGTAGCAAGTTTAGAAAACTGATGCATATGCATAAACAATGGATCAAACCAATGTACAAAATATTCTCATCACTGCACCAAAATACAATGACTAGAACTAAGTTTTCAACATTTTATGACGCCCATGATTGGCTATGACAAACAATCAAATGAAGATTGCACAAACTTCACCGAGCGATGACATGTACTCCAAAGCAGATAACAAAATAAAAACAAGGTCCAGTATCTAAGCACCTTAGTTTATAATGTGTAGGTACACCAAAGCACACATTTTTGTGGGCAGCTCCAGTCAAGAATGGGAATCTACAAGCATCCCTAGCTTCACCTATGAGCAATGTAAATTTCATCCCTTCACCGGAGCACCCATGCGAGTCATCCTTCCGCCAAGCATCAAGCAATAATTAACTGAATCGGCTGATGTCCATGGATATCACATCCCAGTGGTTGGCAATGATGGCTGGGCAACCGGCCAATATGTAAGATAGATGAGGCCCTTGTGGGGTATATCACCCTTTAACAATCAAAGATCCGCTGCTGCATCCCATTAGGAGTGTTGCAGCACAGTGCTCTAAAATTGCAATCTTCTTCCTTGGCCAGAACTGCACACCTGAGTCACTCTACAACTAATCCATGAGAAATTGGTGTTTGGAGCAGAAGCAGCAGTACCACTAATGGAGGCAGTTATGGAAAATAGCAAGTTGCAGATAATTTTGTGCTTCCACTTCTGTTGAAAGTAAAGCTTATCAACCCTACCTCGCATTACCCTAAAAAATACTAAGTTATAGAGCTGACAAGCATGTCTTAAATGAACTCTTCTATATTTTGCATCATTAATAATATCAAATAATGATAAAGAATTCTGGTCTCCTAAAGAAAACACAAGCATCAGCATACATGCACAAGCAGATGGCAGAGAACAAGAAGGAAAATAAGGCTAAGGCAAATGGAATATTTAGTGCCACAAGTATGGCTTATAAGCTGGAGTTGGCCTTTATATCTATGTCCAGTAATCAGAAGGATCAAAACAGCAGTTCACTCGAGATAGCATGTAACCATCCTATCTTGCTTTAGGACTAAAATGGTCCAAAATATTAAACTGAAATCTGCATAACTGCATCCAAAAGAATAAATACGAAAGTCAGGTATTGCAGAACAGAACTTCCTAGTTAGGATATCAGAGAGATCCAGAGGCATTGAGATCCCGACGAGCATGGATTGCCATGCCTAAATCCAGAAAAATGGACAGTGGGAAAAAGTGGCTACGCACAGTTTGGAGCAGGGGCTATGAAAAGATGCAACCTTGTATTGTTACATCTAAAGCAATTTAGAGCCCTTTCTACGCTATAAAAATGGAGCTGGTGATGGAACAGTATAGGGAAAGATGATGGAAAAGATCAAGGTTATCAATTATATATGAACAGTTGTTCTATTGCATTTTGTGTTACAAGTAATGCACTTCTGAGAATAGTTTATTGATAGAGCCTGAGACAGATTATTGACCACAATTTTGCTCAGAGAGAGAGAGAGAGAGAGAGAGAGAGATCAGCTTATTGAGGTGGCTTCAACGCTCTGACTGCATTGACTCCAACATGCTCACCATCACAGAATAGTAGTTACATGTCATTCATATACAAAGTAATCGAAAATTTTCTAATAACCAATTTTCCAATATCAATGACCAATACCAATGAATAGGATGGATGGAGAAGATCTATCATAAATCTATATTGTGGTTGGAATTTATGGATATTGTTGCAAATCCAATCAACTAGATTTGAGATGAAAAATGATTTCCGTAGGGTGCAAATGATTATCCATTAAGTGGAGGAAATGGTACCATCAGAAGCAAAAATCTTATACTCTTATTCTCAAAATAAATGACCATCAGGGTCAGCTACCTATCCAACTTTCATTATTAAATGCCATTATTATATGGATAACTCTAATTGTGAAAAGATTATTACCGGATAGAGCCAAAGAGTGTGAACTATACAAGTTAACAATAACATTTGTTAAATTGAAAGAAGATGCTCCGGTCCATAGAGAAGACCTCACTGTTTAAAAAGTAACCATAGAATTGATGGAAGCCTTCTTTAAAAAAAAAAATTGTATTGTTTGTTTCATTCCTTAGGTTTTACCTGGACTTATCCAAACACAAGAATGAAAGAAATCATTCATGATGATTACGAGAATAAATTTCCTACGAACAGTTTTTCCATTCCTGATTCCCATTCCTGACAACCGAACATGGCCTAAAAGTCTTTAACTTCCATTACCATCCAAATGCAGCAGTTTTGTGTAGCTAATTTCCCATAGCTAGGATCAAGATTATTAAATAAAAGACCTTAACTAACCCAATTGATTTAGTAGAGAACTTGTAAGAAATTTGCAACATAAGTCCATATATTTATGATCAGATGGGTCTCAAGAAGTATATCACCCTATACCGATGTCAGCCCAAGTGCTGAAACTTAAAAGATCAGCAAGGAAAAGCTCCATATCAGCCCTGTCCAGCCCCCTTAAGGATCTAATACATATTTTATTCAGGTTGTGCTCAATTACTAATACATGAATGCAATATTCAATTTCAAAAAATGTCATACATCACATATTAATTTTGTGAATAGTACGTCTTGAGGGGGAAAAGTAGCTGACTTCTTCATTCGGGCAATTCCTGGGATCTGCAACACTATTGAACTTTGTATTCCAGCAACAAATACCTAATAAGGAATGCAGAGTGCTACTCAAATAAATAAAGGAAACAAAAGCACTTCCAATGAATTCTAAAATCAATAGTGTCAAATCCCATCAAAGAGGAAAATCTTTTAAAGAATTGTTGCAAAACAAACATAGACCAATAATTTTTTTTTTTCTAGAAAAAGGAAAGCATAATGTGTGCAACATCCATGTCTGCAGTCATATAAAATCTTAACAGCAACTTGAATCAACAAATATGTGACAGAATATGCAACTAAACCTTGCAATTTACAAACCATGGAATCAAAACAGTTATTAAAATGCCAAAAACAATAGAATGTGACCTTTTCCCAGTTGGAGTCAAATGAGTAACATAATTTCTTGGCAATCTGCATTTTATTAGAAAATAAGTTTATTTAGTTCAGGAATTTGAGGAAAAACCCTTTCCACATTAATCACTGTTAAACAAGAAGATAGCTTTTCAAATTCAATCTTTCGTGACGATCTCAGGCATGTCGTCAATGTCTCCATGCAAAAGTGATCCAGCAAGTCTTCATTAAAAAATAAGAAATGCTCCATCATATATAGTGTACAATTATATAATTCCCAGGCAAGTGTACCAAGAAGCTTTTCAGATGCCTCAAAATGAATAACCCTGGTAATACAATAAAAGCATGCTTTTTTGTTACAAGAATCTGTATCTCCTAAAAGGCTGTGGTAAAAACAGACTCTGCAATATCTACTGATTTTGTACCTAAAACCCAAAAAACAAAATAGATTGTGACCCAAAAAAAAAAAAGGAATGGCAAAGAGAATAGACAAACTTGAGTATGGTGATAGAGTCACAAGCATGTAGGTGTTAAGGACTCTTCAAGATCAAGCATGGATATAACCCATGTTCCAGCTTACACCACAGTTTGAAAATTGTATCACCCAATAGCTTCAGTAAAGATGTCACAAATCAGTCTTCAGGTTGCAATATGGTGTCATAATTTCTTTCATACTCATGACATCTTCTCCAACGAAAACACAATCTACTTTTACAAACTAGGTTCATTTGCAAAATACAAGGGACTTGCACTAATATTAGCGATTACTTATCACAAATATCTGCATTGACTTAAATACATTAAATCCAACCTCTGGAATGGAAGTCTTAAAAGATCTGTGTCAGATAAATTCATGAGCAATGGGTCACTTATCACAAATATCTGCATTGACTTACCTACATTAAATCCAACCTCTGGAATAGAAGTCTTAAAAGATCTGTGTCAGATAAATTCATGAGCAATGGGTCATTTTCCATAATGACACATTCATATTGTATCATCTGTATATCCCACATATATATCCACACCTCAGTTTTAGTCATTTTATTAATTTCCCTAGGCAGATCTTTGGCAATTAGAACCTTCCTATTTGACAGTTCATCAGTCATATGATCTTTGTCTGCATGGTTGCTTTTAAAGGTGGGCCCTAAGTAGCAATACTTGGTGAATGAGGATCTGAAAACCTGACTCCAAATAGTTTGGAAAAGGTTTGATGATTATGATTATGATTATGTTGCTTTCACAATTGTTAAAATAAATAAGATCCTTTCAAAGGTATCATCTATCATCTTCTCCAAGAAATTAATTGCAAGCTCTTCTTGATGGCTTTAAAAGGACATCCATAGTTATGAACCAACCTGATTTTATACCAATTGATGGAAAACAGAACCAAAAATCCTATTAATATGACCATACCTAATTTCTAACAGATGCCAAGAGGGAGTAGGAAAGAAAGGGGCAGTGGTTTAGATTGCCTATGATCAAGAAGCAGAATAAAGTTACAAGGAATTCACTGTGCTCTAGCAAAGAAACTAGAAGTTTTCTCCATAACTACAAGTCTGAAAAAGCACAAGTAATAAAAGCCTTGTAAAGATGTCATCTATACCCAATGGGCCCATATCATCTTCTGATTTTAAAATGGTTATAGTTCTCTGAATTTCCTGAAACAAAGACATCGAAATCATACGCAGTGGCACTTATCAGTTGACATGAGGAGAATGACTTATGATCTTTTCCATGAATAAAAGTGGTCTTTCATCTCAAGCCTTGAGCGACAAAATTGACTTTTTCCCCCTTCTCAAATTTTTTGTTCTAACAAAATTGACTCTTCAAGACTTCCTAACAGCACCACTAAAAATAACAAGCACTGCAAAATACAGAGGGGAAGGAGAAAATTATAGTCCTAGCCCCATCTGGTTATCTACAAAATCATTATAGAACCTGTAGGATTTGCAGAATGGAATGACCAAATTTTAAAAAAAATGCAAATATACTACCACAATTTAGAAAAACTGTGCAGCCGTAAACCTAAAATTCCACTAACATACTACTGAAACAATATTAGACTAAATCAATATTCAACTTCAATTATTAATTTTCTCCCACTGACCACAGAATTAATACAACTTGACCATCAATTCCAAATCTTGTTATCAGCTAATATCTTAATCATAATGTTTCGATATTTTAAAATGCCTCTCAGAGATATTTCCTCGGACTACTCGAGCTGCCCGAGAAATGGTTTCTAGGGCTTGAGAGAGAGGAAGATCAGGAAGAGAGAGATCGATACCTAAGCAACGGGCCAACCTGATCAAAGATCAAGAATCTTTCGATAATCCTTAATCTCCTTTCCGCATCTCACCATCCGGCAGACCAGAGATCACGACATCAGAAGCAAACTCCGAGTCCTCATAGTCCGCCGACGGCTTCGGATCCCCAGCCATTCTTCCCCCTTCTTTCCCTTCTCAGAGGAGCGCTGAGCTCTTGACTGGAGCTCATCAAGAACACTAAAGCCCCCCTCTTCCGCCTCTCCGCACCGGCCCCATTCACGAAACTGGTGGACGAATCCAATCCTCCATTGGAGATCCTAGTAGGGATTCAGGATCAAGAAGGGGGCGATGCAGCGCATGCAGCCGAGGTAGCGCCGTTAGATAGCAAACAGTTCATCGGCTTTCTCCTCCCACTCGGCAGCGAACTTCGGGGTTTCGGAGCACTGCATCGCGAGGATGTTGATTAGAAACTTGAGGAATCCGACAAATCGATCGCAGAGATTTCGGATTTCTTTTTTCTTTATGGAACTGTCAGAGTTGGAGTCTCGGCAAAGGAGGCGGTGGAAGCCGCGGAGGAAGGAGGAGACTTGCCGGTGGAGGCGCGGTAGTCGGAGCCCTCGATTCGTTCTAGGAGAGAGGAAGGATCTCATCGGAGTCCATGGCGGAGGCGAGGGAAGGAGGTAGAATTTGGGCCGAGAATCTGGAGGAGTTTGATATTAATCCGGCGGGAAACACTTTCTACACCGCGTGCGGTGCGCGCCACACGCACCACGCGGTGATTGGCGCTCGCGCGAGCCGGCGCGCAGTGCCCCAAAAAAATATATATTTTTTTTTCTTCCGAGCCCGCATGAATCCGTATAAGCATCAATCCACGCGCATCATGCCGCACCGCGCGCGGTGCGGTTTCCCAAATCCGCGGGTTCTCGGGTACTCAATAGGAAATTGAAACTCATTTTCCCGTCTATTTTCCGCCGACCTCGCGGCTTCGCGCCCGTCTCGTAGGGATGGGCAGATGCTTCGCGGTCTGCATATGGAATTGTACTTCTTACAAAAAAAAAAATCTTAAAAATACTTACATTAAACCATCAAAATGTTAATATCTATAAACACCGTCGACACCTTAAAAGGACCCCGTTTTATCTTATTTTTCTTAAATGGAAAAATCTTATCTCATTAACTATCTTTTAAGAAAAAAAAACAAAAATATCAGTTCTTATTTATAATCTTATATGGAACACGGTAGAAGTTATTATTTTATGAAAATTAAAAATAGGCTCAAGCCGGCCTGAATTTGGGTTGGCCTATTAATCGAGCCCGAACAAACTTAGGCTGAATTTGAACTTAAATATATAGTCTATTCTTTTTATGAACCGAGCTCGAATATATTATTAGGCCTATCCAAGCTTGAGTCCAATTACAGACTCGTTCGTTGATCTACACGGTTTTTCTCTTTTCTTTCTCAACCTTTTTATTGATAGGTCGGTATGTTGAATCTCCCCGCCATCGTAGATGGATTGCTTGGAGTCCCGAAGAAAGAGCTCAGGAGATGGATCGTTCGAAAATGGAAACATCGACAGGTTGTTTGGAGATGGAGATCAGGAGAGAGGTTGGCAAATCCGGAGATCATGATTGAAATGTCGATGGATCGTCTGAAGATGGCGAGCTTGTCGGGGGCAAGGGATGGGCACATGTGGCTGGAAAGAAGGCGGTGGGCATAACAGAGGGTCCAGCGGAGGTCAATGGAGGGGTCCCGGCATATGGAGACGGAGATGGAGACGGGTGCCAATCAGGCTCGTTTCTTTTTATCCGGCACCGGGTGGCCCAATCAGGCTCTGGCCTGGGCTCAGGCCACATCAAGCCCTTTCTTTTTCAAGAAAAAAAGAACGGATCTAAACCTAATCTGAAGTTTAATAAATTATTTCAAGCCAGATAGAGATATGGCTGGGCCAATCCTAAATTGAAATTCTAATACAAGTAACCATGCACCAAACAAGAAAAAGCTGCAAACGTCCGGCTGCGAAGGAAGGAATAAGAACGATAGGACACCTCGCCAGTCCCCTCCTCGCTGCAACTTCCACGCGCTGCCCTCCTAGCCGGGTACGCCAACACGTCGGTTCCGTTTGAAGTCTGCAAACAGAAAAAGGAATTATCCTCGAAGAATCGAAACAACCTCCCGCTGCTTTCCAATATTGTAAAGATATCAAAATTGTACCGAGATAAAAAGTGAAACGTTTTAAACGTCTGCACTTGCGCCTTCTTCATCTTCCCTCGTCGAAATTTACTATCACAAAGGGACAAAGGCAATGATCTGCTCTTCACCAGCCTATAAATATTTCTCTCATCCATTCCACCTTCCAAGTGGAATTAATCTCACAATAAGTAAAATTTCACCTCCCTTGCCGGATTAAAACCACACGATACAGCTCCAAATTAGTCGCCAGTTTCCATTTCAAATTCAAAATATACCAAAAACGATGAGTTCCGACCACCATCACCTCAGAGCCAACTCCTTGCTCCCCACTCTTCTATTCTATCTATTGTTCGTGGGTTGTTCCACCACCTCCTCACCTCCTTCCCTCTCCACAAGCTTCCCCTTCCCTCCACCCCCCGCCGCCCCTCAGAACATGACTCTCGAGTACATGGACCCCACTCTCCCCCCTCTCATCCCTACCGTGAATCCCAAGTGCTCCTTTGTCGTCCTCCGGGAAGACTTCGCCTGCACTCTGGGCTTCCCACCGGCCTCCGTTGACTACTCCCACCCCCCGACTGCCCCGCCCCATGGTCTCGTGTCATCCTGGAGCTCTCTGCCTCTGCCTCCGACGTCCAGATGGACCGCATCGCCGCCATCTGGGTCGACGGTGCCGAGATCCTCCGCACCAGCACCCCCCTCCCCATGGCCCCCGGCGTCTTCTGGCGCGTCCGCAAGGATGTCACCCGCTACACCGCCCTCCTCCGCTCCGCCACTACCTTCTCCATGATGCTAGAGAATTCCAACGCCACCCTCCCCGGCGTCTACTCCGTCAACGTCTCCCTCCACTTCTACCGCGGTGCATTGTCCGATGACGCCGGCCGAAACCCGAGCTTAAAACTGCCGACAAGTGCGCACACGAACGAACAGTTGGGAAGCCGGCGGCTCTCAGCTCACCCAACCATCAAAGGTTTGTACAGAGAGCCGGCGGATTTAATCATTCCCATCTCGAATGAGCTCGGGGACTGCGGTCCCGGCTACTGGTTCAAGATCCACAATGAGTCCGACGTGCAACTGACCACTGTCCTAATCCCCAACAACACCTACCGCGCGGTGCTAGAGATCTACGTCTCCCACCACGGGGACGACGAGTACTGGTACGCCAACCCGCTCCGCATGAACGGCCCTCGGGGCGGCCTCATGTCCCCATCGAGCAAGGCGAACGGCGGGTTCCGCCAGGTGGTCGTCACAATCGACAAGCGCTTCGCCGGCGCGGTCGTCCCCTTCCCGGTCATATACCCCGGCTCGATCAACCCCTTCTTCTGGGCGCCGGTCGCCGCCATCGGCGCCTATGACCACCCGTCCTACGACCTCGACCTCACGCCATTTGTCGGGAAATTGCTCGACGGACCGGAGCACCATTTCGGGCTGACCGTCAGAGACAGCCAGCCATACTGGCTCGTGTCGGCCAACCTCCACCTATGGCTCGATGCATGGTCGGACGGCGTCGAGGGTGCATTGGTCCGTTACAAGGTCCCGCCACTGAAGCTAAGCCGGCAGGCCGACTGGAGAGAGCGAGACGGCAAGTCCTCGATCGACGGGCAGGTGATCATCCGGTTCTCCGGCTGGGTGAGCTCATCAAAAGGGAACATCACCACAAGCGTTAAGCAACGGCTAAAGTTCAAGAGCCGGGTGGAAGTCCATCGACGGGGATCCATAAAACAAGCATCAATGGAGGTAAAGTCGAGAACAAACGTGAGGACGGAGAAGAACCACAAGGTGATCGGAAGAGTGCAAGTGGAGACCGAGGCACCGCTGTTGATGGAGACCATGAGTTCGAATGGTGGCGGGGGGTCGGTGTTCGAGAAGACGAAGATGTACCATGAGTTACAGGAGACGACGAGCGTGGCGGTGGGGAAGGAGGTGGCGTACAGCACGATGACGGACCGGCAGGACTCGGAGGGGTCGGCGCTGATGGAGGACGGGGTGGCCATGTGGGGGAGCGGAGACACCAAGTCTACTTACAAGTTTCGGGACGATAAGGCTTGTTATCTCCGGATGGTGGTCATGGTGGGCGGAAGGGTTAGAGATGACGTGGAGACGGCTTCATGTGTGTCGGTTTTGGACTTGTAGCTGAACCAACCTACGAGCCAGAAATGATTGGGTTTAATTGAAGTCCCTTGGCTGGTGTTGTATTGGGTCCATGTTTGCTTGTGACCGGGTTCGTGTAACATATTGTGGGATTAAATCGTTTGTTTTAGCTGGTTAGGTTAAATAATATATTCAGAGCTTTGTAGTAATTTAGTAAGATATATTCCTCTCACTATTTGGTAGGGTAATTTCATTTTCTTATCAGAAATCTTCATTATTCTTGCTATTAATTATTTTAAGACCCGGTTTAGATGCCGGAGGACCTTATCTGGTGATGAAACATATTTTTATTTATTTATGACCAAAATATAAAGAGTTTGAGCAGAAATAGTGGAATGGAAAGATAGAATTCAATAAAATGGGAAACTATGCTCAATAAGATGTAAGAGCCTCAATAATTGAAGTCATCTTTGAAAGGAATACTCTATCCTAATGTTTGTTGTCGCCAAATTTTATTTCAAGAGATTTCAATTGGGTGTGTTACCCCGAATTGATTACTTTGGGTACTGGTCTTGTACTATAGGAAGTGGCACTTCCTCTTCTAAGGTACCTTCGTAGCTAACTCAACTATTTCCCTTAGTGCAATATTGGAACAGGATTCAAAAGATGAAAGCAAATCAGTAATTTACGAGAAATCGATTATCAAAATTAGTGAAGTATCTATATTTATGGTTGAATCAACCTAGCTAGTATATTAATAGAGTTAGTGAGTGCGACAGAAGAAGATTATTCAAGTTAATCTTGTAGATTTAGATGATTTATTTAGTAAGTATCATGGAAGTCAATCGTGTAGAACATGTTGTCCATATCAATATTATTGTGGTGAATGTCACTTATTGCTATTCAATTCTGATGGAAACTAATTTCCTATAAATCAACATATTTCATTTAATGGCTTCCCCGACAATTGCCAAACTAAGGTTTCAGGCCGGCACATGAGAAAGCCTTACATCTTCCCACGGAAATAAAGAGGAAAAAAGGCTGATTTTGTAAGAAAATCGTTTTTCCTCTCCAAGGACTATTAGTATTTTGATGTTTCCAAATTGACCATAAATTTAAGTATAGATGATATACATTTAATGAACATTTACTAAAAGTATGACGCATATAGTTTGGATATTCAATATATATTTCTTTAGATCGTTATTTTTCTTATTTTAGAACCGGAGAAGATCATGAAAAGATATCTAAATAATTACCAGTTTGCAACAAAAAAAAAAAGAGTATAAATTTAAGATTTGCCAGCAAAATCAATAATTAAGTGATTTTTGTGCCACCCAAACCACCCCGATGGAAAAAAAATAAAAAATAAATAAAATAAAATTCATATGATCAAGCATGTTGGCCAGATAATAAAGGCAAGGAAAAGAAAGGAACCAATGCAAAAAGAAAAACTTCCTATTTTAATAGACCAGCAAAAAAAAAAAAAAAAACATTCATATGATCAAGCATGTTGGCCATATAATAAAGGCAAGGAAAAAAAAAAAAGGAACCAATGCAAAAAGAAAAATTCCCTATTTTAGTAGACCAGCAACGGTTTACTCTTACCGAAGTCTCAATAAATATATGGGCATCGTTGGCACATGTTAGCTTGAAACAAAACATACTTGCAACTGGCATCCAGCCTATGAAAAGTCACTTTGTTCTTTTAATTGGTTACTCTTTTATTCAAAATTTAATAATTCAACAAATTATAAATACATTATCTTTATCACTTCCATTGCTTAAATGCAAAATGTATGAAAGAAAAAATGATGCCAATTTGGTTATAATATTGAAGCTTAAAAATAGAATGCTGAAAGTGCCCCACATCTTCGATTGTTCATCAGTTTAAATCATTTTTGGATTGAATGCTTGTTGTTGATAAGATAAAGTCTTATTGAGTTGGAAGTTAATTTACATGTAAGGTTGCAAATGTGTGAGATCTATCCATCAGCCGACCTAGTCTGGGTTCTATTACACTTGATTTATATTTGAGGACTTGTAGGATAGGTTGAGTTCAAAAATTAACCTATATAAATCTAAGTCAAGTGTTATATTGTATTATTCAACTTGAGTTGATTTGATTAGGCTCATACATCATCCAGATCTAATTCGGACTAACAAAAAATGAGTCTAACCTGATCCAAACATGATCTGATCCAATCCAAATCTCATATTATATACACCTTGTTCTTCACTCTATATGCCTTTCCCATTTCATTAATTAAACACTATTTAAAATAATTTCTTCTTTTCATCTCAACAACCATATTTTATCTCACCTATTGTCATTCAATCATATTTAAACATTCATAGAAAAAAAAAAAAATCTTGAGGAGTTTTATTTTTTTTTCCTCACCGGAGAGGAACGGATTGATGTGGGCTTGATTTGAATAGACTGTGAAATTGTGTTCTCCAATTTTATTGGACTTCTGAAGCAGGCCTTAAAGAAAATGAAAAGGAATAAATCATAAATCGCATCTCCAACAAATAAATAAGATATGCATTCCCAACACCACCGATGCTCTTGGATTCCTTCGTACTCTCCAGTCAATTAAATTCGTACACGGTAGAAGAGAGCCCACCACATGGCTGCTGCACGAGAAAAATAGAAACCACCATGAAAGTTCCTCCTCTGCACTTCCCCCGTTCTCCTGTGCCGTAAAAATGCAGGCCAATTCACCCGCAAATAAAGAAAATAGATACCATATGTTCCACATTCACCGTCCCTTTCCTCTCATCTGAACCAGAAACAGCATATTTCTACTCTATATATACCCAATCAAAGACTGCACTCTCTCACAACAGGAAATTAATCATTCGCGTCTCATGTTTCTTCTACTATAATCCAAGTTCAGCTCCATTATTCCACTTCAATCACAAGAGCTCCAAATCAAACATTAGAGATGCATCTCAGCCTCAGCCACCTCCCCTCCCTTATTCCCCCACTCATTCTACTCTTTATCCTCATACCTCTCCATTTATCGGCGGCATCATCCCCCCCCACATCATTCAAACTGCGTCAAGTTCCTGCCACAAACGTCAGCCTGGAGTTCTTGGACCCCACCCTCCCCCGGTCCTCCCCAGAGTCAACCACCCCAAGTGCTCTGTCCTCGTCCTCCAGCGCGACTTCGCCGACACGTTGGCTCTCCCCCCGCCACGTCGCCAACTACACCAGAGCCCCCCGACTGCCCCGCCCCCTGGACACCGTGTCGTCCTCGAGCTCTCCCTATCCGTATCCAACGTCCAGAGGGACCGCGTCGCCGCCGTTTGGGTCAACGGCGCCGAGGTCCTACGCACCACCACCCCCCTCTCCACCTCCCCTGGCGGCGCCTTCTGGAAGGTCCACAAGGATGTCACCCGCTACACCACGCTCCTCCGCCACTACGGTGACGCCGGCACCCTCACCATGAGGCTGGAGAACTCCAACATCGCCTCCTCCCCCGGCGTCTTCTCCGCCAACGTTTCCCTCCACTTCTACAGGGGCGCCGTCCCTATTGCCCGCCCGGCAGCCATCGGCACCGCCCATCCGACCGTCAAAGGCCTTTACCGCGAGCCGGCCGACCTCATCATCCCCATTTCTTGTGAAAAAGGCGCCGAGGGTGGCGGTTTCTGGCTCCTGGTCAACAACGACTCCCATGTACCTGCGGCGTCGGTCACCATTCCAAGAAACACCTACCGCGCCGTGATCGAGATCTTCAGCTCCTACCACGCCGACGATGAGTTCTGGTACACAAACCCCCTCCGATCCTCGTTCCAGGGAGACCTCGGCGCGTCTCGAGCCAATGGAGGTTTCCGCCAGTTATACGCGACCGTCGACGGAAAATTTGTTGGCGGCCACATTCCGTTCGCCGTTATATACCCTGGCTCGCTCAACCCCTACTTCTGGTCCCCGGTGACCGCCATCGGCGCCTTCGACATCCCATCTTACGACCTCGACATAACACCATTCTTGGGGCTATTGCTGGACGGGCAGCCGCACGAAATCGGGCTCGGTGTGAAGGACAGCCAACCTTACTGGCTGCTGAGCGGAAACCTCCATTTATGGGTGGATGCATGGTCCGACGTAGTGGAAGCCGGCCTGGTGGAGTACTCATCACCGCCGCTCAAAATTAACCGGCACGCCGAGTGGCGGAACCTGGACGGGCAGTCGGAGGTGGACGCCGAGGGGTTGATCCGGTTCTCTGGGTGGGTGAGCTCGTCGAAGGGGAACATCACCACCACGGTGAGGCAGAAGGTGAAGTTCAAGAGCCAGGTCGAGGTCCAGAACCGGGGGGCGGTGAAACATGTGGAGATGATGAACAAGGAGAGGACGACGGTAGGGTTGGCCAAGGGGCACCAGGCGATGGGGAGGGTGCAGCTCTTCATCGAGGCGCCGCTCCAGGTGCAGACGTCGAGCGTGAACGCCGTCGGCGGGGCGGTGTTCCAGAAGACGAGGATGTACCACCAGCTGCAGGAGATTCTGAACTTGAACGAGAACATGGCGGTGAGCACCAGCTCGCTGACGGACCGGCAGGACGCCGAGGGGTCGGTGCTGATGCACGACGGGGAGCCGGTCTGGGGGAGTGGGAGCACGAGGTCGTCGTACAAGTACAGGGATGAGAATACCTGCTATCTCCGCACGGTGAATGCCGCCGGCGGCGTGGTGAAGTTCGATGTCGCCAGCCCTCAGTGCTCTGCGGTCGCCGTGGCTTAGGATTTAGGTCGCTAGATGTCCCAATTCTCCAGCGCGTGATCTGGTGGCTCCATTATATCTTCATGTTAGGATTGGTAAGCCGCCTTTGAGGTATAATAATAAGTGTTGACCTATGCTATTTGCTGTAGCCGAGATGGACTTTTATAGATGTGTTATTATAAACGCTTTGTTTTCGTAGCAACTTGCAGTTTTAATTGTCACCTTTGAGGTGGGAGATCAAGTGGAGTCATGCACGTAGAGCTAACATGGGTTGCTTACATGTGATGAGGATGCACCATCTTGTGGGTCATAATTGTCCCTGCATGAACTACTATAGTTAAGTAATCATAGTTTCTTCTTTTCTGGAACTTTGGGAAACAAGTATGATTGATTACAGATGTATATAAGTAAGTGGGTATAACTTGATTGCAATTAAACTTTTGTTCGGAAAGATCGGATCACCAAAGTTGGCTCAGGAGATGAACTGTTGGCTCACGCCCAACCCGACTAGTACATAAATTACATAACTGGGATTAATTCCTTTTCTTCATGTTTGGATCTGCAATTTTTTTTTTTTTTTTAGTGCATTCTCTTCTTAACTCTAGTCAATTGCCATTTAATTTCCACAATCCTAGCTGGCACTTGATTTTGATTAATTTTTAATTTTGAGGTGGAATTAGGGGGTATATTTGGCTTCCAACAAAGCTAATTAGCATTGTCCTCCCTTAACACTTTCCAGCATCGCCTATTTTAAAAGAATTAATTTAATTAAAAATATATTTAATTAAAAATTATTAAATATTATTTTTTAATATATTTTTGTTATTCTGTATTTGAATCAACACATTTATGTATATCTTTTATATATATATTTTTAATAATAAAAAAAATTAAAATTTTTCCCTTTATATTCATCATGATATCGAAGTTGTCGGGTTCTGATCCATAAAATTTTTCGCTTTCTTAAGTTTTTTTTTTTCCCTAAAAAAAAATTCTTTTTTCCCTCTCCTTCCCTACCCCTTCGCCTCGCCCAACCTCATTTCCCCCACCGCCGTCGCCCACCGCCCGCCGCCCTCCGTGGTCTCACCGGCCCGCCGACCCCCCCTTCGCCAAACCCCTCCGTGGTCTCACCCACCCGCCGACCCATCTCTGCCGTCGATCGCCCCCGCCGTGCTCCACTCCCGACCCCCGCTGCCGCCGCCCTCCGTGGTCTCGCTCGCCGCTGCCGCCGGCCTCCGTGGTCTCACCTGCTGCCGCGCCCTCCGTGTTCTAACTCGCCCTCCTGCAATCTCGCATCCCGCGCAACGCAACCTCCCCTCTGCCGCCGCTGCCGCCGCCCTCCGGGGTCTCGCCCGCCGCTGCCGTCGACCTCCGTAGCGCCCTCCCGGCGATCTCGCAGCTGCCGCCCTCCGGGGCCTCGCCTGTCGCTGCCGCCGCCCTCCCCCCACGCACATACCTCTCCTCTGCCACCGCCGCCACTGCTGCCGACCAACCACCGGCCTTAACGAGCTGGGTCCGGATACAACGGAACAGATTCCATGATCCATAGGATCGAAAGACGTCCGCCCTTTCCATTCTTGATTTTCAAAAAAAAAAAAAAAAAATCCAACTTTCTATCCGCATGCTTAATATTCTGTAATTAAAGAGTACGTGGTGATTGATTGATAGTATGCCAATGAGATTGTATATTCTTTTTAGAGATGTCCAATCTAATTACTATATAAGATTTTCAAGGTCTACTGGATCAACTTATTCTAGTAGCCACTTAATCTCATAGTTCATCAAAAGATAGTGGATCACTAAATGCCCTTTAGATGGTTATAAAACTTGATGGCTCAATGATATATTTGCAAAGGAAAAGGAGCACTCGTCTACTTGTTCAAGAGCGAGGATTGGAAGGATATCTCATCAGTACAAAGAGGAAGCCTGCTCATGATGAGCAAGATGTAGCACAATGGAGAATGGCAAACTCTGTTGTACTGGTATTTCTACTCAATATAATGATACAAAGTGTAGCAAGAAGTATATAGCTATTAGAGACTGCACATGAGGTCTAAAAAATGGTAGCCCAGATGTTTTCACAGAAGCAAAATTTGGTCCAAGCATTTGAGATACGTTCTCAATTGCGTCGGCTCCGTCAGGAGAATTTATTTATCACCGAGTATGCCACTGAATTGAAGCATCTCTAGTCTGAAGCAGATCATTATAAAACTTTTGTTCCACAATGTTTTGTTGATGTTGATGGATTCCAGAAGTATTTAGAGGCAGAAGGGGTTCAGAACTTCTTGTACGGTCTAAATCCGAAATTTGAATCTGTCAGAGTTTAGCTTCTAGTTCGGAATACGTCGCCTAGTCTAGGTCAAGTCTTCTCTACTATTTTGAGCGAGGAGACACGGTGGTAAGTGACTTCTGAATCTGGCAATACTATAAAATCTGCTCTCATTGTGCAACCACAGCAGTTGGGTGAGAAAGTGTACTTTCATTATAAGAAGCTTAGGCATACCAAGGCTTTTTGTTAGGATCTTCATGGTCGCCCAAATCAGCCTGGGCATGGTAATCGAGGTCGTGGTGGTGGTCGTCATGGTGGTAGAAGAACTGAAGGCTGGGGTCATGATCGTGGACCTGCCCAAGCCAAACTCTTTGAGGAGACTAAGGGTACAGTACATTTATCTGCTGAAGAGTATCAGACCCTCCAATGAATGATGGACAAGTATGAGTCATCCTTTACTCTGAAGCAGCCTAGCCACCAGGATGGATATCTTGATTTCTCTATTTTTGCACAATCAGGTACTCCTTCTAGTTTAGCACATGCATTTCATTGTATCGATAGGACATTTCTTTTCTAGGTAATAGATTTAGGAGCATCCAGTCACATGACAGGTGATCGAATAATTTCATTTCATATTCACCATGTTTAGATCGGGATAAGATCCGTATAGCTGATGGATCAATTACCTCTATTTTAGAAAAAGATCCATTGATTATACTCCTAGTTTGAGATTGTCATTCGTATTACATATCCCATCTTTTCCTACAAACTTACTATCTATTAGCTTCATTACTAAAGATTTGAATTACTCTATCATATTTTAGCCTTCTCACTGTCTGTTTCAGGAGATGAAAATGGAAAAGATACTTGGGGATGATAGGCTGCACAATGGACTTTATTACCTAAAAGGTGGTGAAAATAGTGTGGAGTCTTCTTTGAAAGGATATGCATTATCTGCTGAAAGTGCCACTTTAGAACTTGTGTTATACCATCGTAGGCTAAGTCATATTGCTTTTTCTATTCTTAATCGTTTATTTTCTTCTCTTTCAAAAAATTACAATAAAATCTTGCTAGTTTGTGATCATTATGAGTTGGCTAAACACACCAGGGGAAGGTTTCCTATATCTATGGTTAAAAGTTCTAAGCCTTTTGTTATAATTCACTCTGATGTGTAGGATCCATGTAGTACTACTACTCTCGATCATAGGTGGTTTGTTACTTTTATTGATTGTTTTAGTCGGATAACTTGGGTATATTTGTTAAAAGAGAAGAATGAGATTTTACACTGCTTCAAAGAGTTTCATAAACTGGTGGGTACTCAATTCGGTGCCAAGATTAAAATTCTACGTTCTGATAATGGCATTGAATACATTAATAAAATATTTTATGTGTATCTTCATATTTATGAAATTCTTCATCAAACCACCTGTGTTGATACTCCTGCTCAAAATAGAGTTGCTGAGCGAAAAAATAGGCACTTACTGGAGGTAGTCCGGTCCTTACTCTTTACCATGCAAGTTCCTAAGTTTCTATGGGATGAGGCTGTCTTGACCACTGTCTACTTAATCAATCGTATGCTCCTCAGGACACTCGGGTTTAAGTCTCCCGTACAATGCTTAAGGGGTCTAGCGATTATGTGGTCCCTCCTAGGATGTTTGGATGTGTTTATTTTGCTCGGGATCATAGATCCTCAGTTGGTAAATTAGATCCACGAGCATTAAAATATGTCTTTATCGATTACTCTGCTACTCAAATAAGGTACAACTATTATTATTCTTCTGAGCGGCGGATGTTCATTACTATGGACATTATTTTTCGAGAAAGTGAAGCCTATTTTGGAAGTCATCCATCTGATAGTGGGACACCAGAATTACTTCTTTCAAGAGAATTTCTCAGCACTCCTGAATATTCTAGTATCCAGGGGGAGTATCGTAGTGATGATGTTCAGGGGGAGCCTGGTATTGGGACAACTAAAGAGTTCAATGTCCATCCACCAACTGTCCAAGTGCCTCCACCGCTTGAAGCTTCTTCTCCAGTGTTCTCAAATCGTAACGGTAACACTATTTCTGATTTTGACATCCCTATTACAAAACGAAAGGATACTCGCCCAATTGTTCTTCCTGCTCATTACCGTTGCGATATAGCTAACTATGTTTCATATAAGAATGTGTTTTCATCTTATCAATATTTTGTAGCTGCATTAGACTCCATCTATATTCCTAATGCCTGGCAAAAGGCTATGGCTGAACCTAAGTGGAAGGAAGCGATGTTGGAAGAAATGAGTGCTTTGTCTAAAAATCAGACATGGGATCTGGTCACTCTACCAGCTAGTAAACGTCCTATGGGATGTAAGTGGGTACACCATAAAGCAAACTCCAAAAGACAAGGTGGAAAAATACAAAGCTCGACTAGTAGCAAAGGGCTACACTCAGACATATGGAGTAGATTATGATGAGACCTTTGCTCCAGTGGCCAAGATAAATTCTGTTCAAACTTTGATATCGTGTGCAGCTAACTTTGGTTGGGAGTTACATCAGTTGGATGTGAAGAATGCCTTTTTTCACAGAGACCTTCAGGAGAAAGTATACATGCAGATACCACTAGGATTTGAGACTAGAGTGACTGCTGAGAAAGTCTGTAAACTAAAGCGCTCACTATATGGCCTTAAACAGTCCCCTTGTGCTTGGTTTGATCGATTCAGTCGGGCTATGAGAGGAATGGGATATAAACAGAGTAATGCATATGATACTCTATTTTATAGGCATTTAAAGGGAAAGAAAACTATACTCTTGGTTTATGTTGATGATATTGTAATCACAGAAGATGATCATCATGAGATTAAGCAACTTAAGAAAAAGCTAAAGCAAGTATTTGAGGTGAAAGATCTGGGTCCATTAAAATATTTTCTGGGTATAGAAGTTGCACGGTCATTCAGAGAAATTTTTCTGTCACAACAAAAGTATGTACTGGATTTACTTTCTGAGACTGAGATATTGGGATGTAAATCTATTGATACCCCGATAAACCAGAATCATCAGCTAGTGGCTGATGGTGGAGCTCCAATTGATCGAGGGAGGTACCAGAGACTTGTCGGAAGGTTGATATATCTCTCACATACAAGATCCGACATAGCCTACGCTGTCGGTGTTATCAGTCAGTACATGCATGATCCACGAGAGTCTCATATGGGGGAGCTTTCAAAATAGTATGCTACCTAAAAGGATGTCCTGATCGTGGTTTGGTGTTCTCTCGACACAACACCTTCTAGGTAGAGAGATTCACTGATGCAGATTGGGCTGGATCACTAAATGATAGACGATCTATCTCTAGGTACTGCACATATGTAGCAGGTAATTTAGTTATCTGGAAGAGCAAGAAACAGTCAGTGGTGGCACGATCATCGACAGAGATTGAGTATAGAGCAATGGCCTTAGGTACATGTGAGCTTCTCTCGCTATAGAAGTTGCTTTAGGAGTTACGATTTCTGAACAAGTCTCATCTTCGACTATACTGTGACAACAAGGTGGCAATTGATATTGTAAGCAATTCGGTACAGCACGATCGTACCAAACACATCGAGATCGACCGCCACTTTATCAAGGAGAATATTGATCAGAGCCAGATCTGCATTATTTATATTCGATCATCAGATCAGGTAGTGGATATTCTGACCAAAGGACTTAGCTTATCTTCTTTTTTTGGATTGGTTGACAAGATGAGGCTTCGTGATATCTTCGTCTCATCTTGAGAGAGAGTGTTAGAAGTATGGACCTAATTAAGAATGTATCTAATTAAGGATCCTTGGATATTATTTCTTGGCATATTCTTGTTATTCTCTTTCTGTACTTGGGTCTACATATCTGTATTTATAGGCATCTTGTATACTTTTTTTTTAATAAGAAAAAAAAATAAAATGCTTCTCTCCATATTCATCAGTCTATCATCCTAACATCCCCGACGCTCACCATAACAGCATTGTAACAAACCATTTCAAAGTTTATGATGCTCGACGGCATTGTTAGATTTTGATATTTTTTCTCCAAAACATCGTCATCCTACCGTGCAGCGTCTATGCTTTGCGCTAGAGTCGGTGGATTTTAGCCACTAAAACGTCATTTTTTTCATAATGATGGGATAAGTGAAGGGGCAATATTTCTGAAATTTATTTGTTTGGTATTCGATTTTTTTATTTTTGAGAAACAATCATTTACTTTCTATGTATCCCTTTCGATCACGATGCACTACATATTTAGTACATATGGACGATCGTAATAAGAGCCCCTTCAGTTGTGGGAATTGTGAATACCAAATTGAATCTAAAACTTGAATCCAGACTTGAAAATGATTATTTATCGAGGGTTTTTTTTTTTTTTTTGGTTAGGATTATAAATCGAGTTTGAAAGTGAGTTTGCAGCCTATTTATTTCGATGGATCCGAACTTGCATCTAAAATTTATTTTTCTTATCAAATTTGGTATGGATCGGACCGAAGCTTGACCTGTCTAAAATTGTAGAAAATGTGCAGTTGCAAGGTCTCATTCTGAAAATTGGCCACGACTCTACAGTAACTAAAGTTGGTGCAGTGTCTCATGCCGAAACCATCAGCACTCATTTGTTGGTTTAGCTGGACTTTATCCTGCTATATGTCTTGCTAATGTTTTTCTTGTTCCTTTTTTAATATCATCGCTTTCATGGCCTCATTATTTGAGAAACGATCATCCGTGTCGACTAGAAGTCACAAGCTTGGAAGCATATCTGAAGAACAATTAGCAGAAACGTGGAGTAACGGAGTTTGAAGTTACGGTTTTACAGGTCCGCACATAACTTACGGTTTTAAAGATCACCGCCTACCAGATTTATTATGTATCATCAGTTAAAGCTACCAAGTGTAATTTTCTGTATGCGGGGCAAACCTTTTGTATTTGTTTCAATCAAGAACTCTCTTTCAATCAACAAGACTGGTATTATATATGTTGGTGAATTAGGTCTTTGGACTGGACTGGGTTTCTAGAACCGGCCTAGTGAAATATAGTATGATCGCTGTGATCTAATAGCCCGTTCTTTTCCCTCAGTCATCTCTGTCCTGTTATCCTCTTGTTATGCTTTCCTTGTCCCGATGCAGTGCTAAGGTGTGACGCCAAGCTCGAGCTAACTCACACCTGCGTTAACGTTGACCCATAACACGCAAGTTTTGGGTGCATCCTTCGTTTCATATAAGGGCAATTTTGATTGTTTATATAAGATAAACAATTTCTTTTTTGATTGAAGTAGGAGGTAGTTGGAGCTATCCCTACTTTATTAACGTCACAATATATATGTACACGGCAACAAAGGATCATATAGAGAATCTGCAAGTCAACAGAGGGACACACCGGTTTGCAGTGTTTATGGAGTTCGGAAAAGTTGACACCAGAACAAATTCAGAAGGTCAAATTTTAATTATTTTAGCTTATCACATGAGTTGCTATGAAGTTTTTAGTTTTACCGTTCCCAGCTTCGAAAGGAGCGAAGGATCTTCTGAACCGTAGAAAAAAATAGATCTATTTTTATTGAGAAAAGCTCTTGTATTGCATTCATGCAAAATTTTCGAGTACATAGCAGCCAACGGTTGGTCACCTACCTTCTTAGATAATTTTTGCATATTATTTTTTCCCCAAATAGTCCAACAGTCATGCATCGTGTAAGGTCTTCCATTGAGTCCCAATTGGGTTTTTAATGTAAACCAAATACTTCTAATAAATGAATGCTTTACAAACAAATAATTCATGGTTTTATTACGAGCACCATGGAGAGAACAACCAGAACTCGCAAACCAACCTTTCGTGCAAGCACCTCATTTGTATGAAGTTTGCTTCTTAAAGCTAGCTATAAAAAGACCCTCATATTCTTTGGAGTTGTTGATTCTCAAATAATTTAATACGGGAGTCGAAGGCTCCAAAAGTTAATAAAGTTGTAGAACGAAGCGATACTAAAATTTTCATTTGGGATGAGCTTTCGGATTGGAACATCAAAAATTCTTGAAGGATTAACATTAACAAGAGAAGCGTTGAGCATCTTCAAATGATTCATTTTTTGCATACTCAAAAGGGCCTTGGATCGCAATATTCCAAGCAAGATGACAAGAACTCGAGATAATAGTTTTTTAAACAATTTCACTAATATTATTGATTTAATTGGAAGGTTTTTGTAATTTACCCATTGTTTCTTTTATGCTGGAGATAAGGGAACAGGAAAGTTTCTACTTCAATTTAGAATAATACAATCGAGTTCAGGAAATCTCAGACAAAGCAATTAATCCAACCACCAATGTGATCTATATCTTAAGCAGGATGACCGAACCGTAACAAGAGGCATCAAAAGCTACGCAGTGGAGACCAAGGAGCAGGACGGGCTTGTGACGTCGTTTTTGACCGCACCTCCGGCGGCGTCCACCGTCCGGAGATAGCAAGTGTTCTCATCCCTGTACTTGTAGGACGACTTGGTGCTCCCGCCGCCCCACACCGGCATGCCATCATGCATCAACACCGTCCCCTCCGCGTCTTGCCGGTCCGTGAGTATGCTCGTGCTCACCGCCATGTTGTCGTTCAAGTTCAGCACCTCCTCCAACTGGTGGTACAGCCTCGTGTTCTGGAGCACCGCCCCTCCGGCCGCATTCACGATCGACATCTGCACCTGGAGCGGCGCGTCCATGAAGAGCTGGAGCCGCCCCACCACCTGGTTTTTTCCTCTGTGCGCCCCCACCGTCATCGCCTCCTTGTTTACCACCTCCACTTGTCTTACCGTTCCCCTGTTCTGGACCACCACTTGGCTCTTGAACGTCACCTTCTGCCTCACCATGGTGGTGACATTCCCTTTGGATGAGCTCACCCACCCAATGAACCTTAGCAGCCCCTCGGCGTCGATCTCCGAGCTCCCCTCCTGGTCCCTCCACTCCGCATGGGGGTTCACTCTGAGCGGTGGCGCTCGGTAGTCCACCAGCATCGCCTCCACGGCGTCCGTCCACCGGTCCACCCACAGGTGGAGGTTGGCGGTGAGGAGCCAGTAGGACTGGCTGTGCTTGACACCGAGCCCGATTTCATGTGGTTGGCCGTCGACCAAGAGCCCGAGGAATGGGGTCACCTCGAGGTCGTAGGTGGGCATGTCGAAGGCTCCGATGGCGGCGACCGGGGACCATAAATAAGGGTTGATGGATCCTGGGTATATAACAGCGAACGGTATGTGGCCACCGACGAACTTTCCGTCGATGGTCGCGTACAGCTGGCGCAAACCACCGTTGGCCCTTCCCTCGCGGAGGCCGCCCTGCGGGTACTCCGACTGGAGCGGGTTGGCATACCAGAACTCGTCGTCGGCGTGGTAGGACGCAAAGATCTCCAGTACTGCACGGTATGCGTTCGTGGGAATTACGACGGAGGCCGTTGGCATGTCGGAGTTGCCGCCGATCTGGAACCAAAAGCTGCTGCCGTTGCTCGCCTTCTCCTGCGAAATGGGAACGACGAGGTCGGCGGGCTCGCGGTAGAGACCTTTAACGCTTGGGTGAGCAGTGTAGATGGACTTATCAGACAGTGCTCCACGGTAGAAGTGGAGGGAGACGTCGGCGGTGAGGACGCCGGGGGGGTTGGAATCGGAATCGGAATCGGAATCGGAGTTTTCAAGCATCATGGAGACGGTTCCGCGGCCGCCACTGAGCCGGCGGAGGAGGGAGGTATAGCGGGTGATGTCCTTGTGCACCTTCCAAAAGGCTCCGGGGTTTATCGTGAATGGAGTACTGGTCCGCAGGATCTCGGCGCCATCGATCCAGACAGCGGCGACGCGGTCCTTCTGGACGTGGACGCCGGAGACAGAGAACGAGAGCTCCAGCACGACGCGGGTCCATGGGGCGGGGCAGTCCCCGGGGTGGGTGTAGTTGGTGGTGACGGGGGAAGAGCCGGAAACCGTGCCAGCGAAATCCTGATGGAGGACGAGAACAGAGCATTTCGGGGTCTGGCTCGGGAGCGCCGGAGGGAGCGTCGGGTCCAGGAACTCGAGGCTGGCATCTGTTGCCAACGTTCCTTGGATAGAGGTATAGAGGAGGAATAGAGGGAGGAATAAGGAGGGGATTGAGAATTGGCTGGGTTTGAGATGCATTTCTTATTCCTTCCTTTCGGAGCTATACCGGCACTGGAATAATGGCTTGTTGCTGCGAGGCAGATCATTGTGAGGGTTGCATATATAGAGAATAACTGCATTACCTGTCGATCGGCATTGCGGAGAGGGTTTAATTTAAATGTGTAGCATGTTTATTTCTGCTTTGCTTTCCAATTTTATGAACAAGAACAAAGAATGGATGGAATAGGATTCTTCGGTGTCATTTCGGTTATCTTTCATCCAGCTATCCTTGGTCTGTACTGTGAACCGGGTAACAGAATCCGAGTGAAGGAACTGAAGAAAGAGGATGATTAATCATTTATATTATTTTATTTGTGTTCTTTTATTCTGTTAGCAATTTAAACGAGTACAGGTAGGCACATGCACTGCTGCAAACAATTATTAGTTCTTTAGGTTTAAACGCACAATTAATAGTTGTTTACAGTTCTTGAGTCCTTTAATGAGAACAACCATCTAATAATAACTGATACGCTGCACAACTTCTAATCATTTGACATGAACCAAAGGACTCATGACGGTTAGGGAAGAAGTTTCAAATGTTTGCCGTGAGAACTGGATAAATGTGTCACACAAGTCTCAAAACATCTTGGACCGCATCAAAAATAGCCGATGATGGTGTTTTTTTCTTTTTTACCATAGGTAACCTGAACATTGTAAAGATAGACATGATGTGAATAATAGACATTGTTTTCATCTCCATAAATATATTGGTTCGAAAAATGATATTCGTGATGATCATCATGCCAATTATGGATGATATGATTGCAAAATTGAATCTCTCTATTTTAGATATGAACCGGGGAAGATATGAACTTGGCACAGCATCGGATGGTTCACCTACTCCATGAGAGTTATACCAATCTTCTCTTATAACACTGTATACCAAATAATGGCAACGTATTGGTTTATGCACTTACAAATATGAGTTTAATTAGCTGTTGCATTTCCTTGTAAATATATATTTTGATATGTTCTAGAGCATGCTTTAATCAAGAACAACATAAATTCAAGATCGTAAAGAGAGCTTCCATAATCTTTAGAAACATATTTGATGCGGAAGAAAGAGACATCTTTCTATCTAGAAAAAAAAAGGTTTTTCTCCCTTCTTCCGTTCTTTATGCCGTAGCAACAATGATGGATTCTACGTCACATTTATGGGTAAGGATAGGACCTCTATTTATAGACTTTTATCGGTACTCCCATCAAGTAATCGGATGAGACTTGAATTTTATTTAAAATCAGATTGATCATTATCCAAATTTAAATAATAGAGTCCATGATAAATCGGCCACTTAATCGGGACATATTCTAATATTCTTCCACTTGGCCCGATTATAACATTAAGCATGAACCTTAAATATTCATAAAGAAATAAATCTCTTTCTTAATATTCATCATAATCACCTTAGCATGATAAATTGCTAAATGCGAGTTATGGTGGTCATATGCCATTCATTTAGCATACTCCCTTTCAAGATATATATATATATATATATATATATATATATATATATATATATATATATATATATATATATATTATTATGATCCATAATAATGTCTCATAGAAACTTTTTCTGTTATAATCAAATATAATATAATTTATGTGTACACCATTATAAGAAACAGAAAATTTCATTAATGTAAATCAGAAATACTTTATTGAGCTCAGAGTGTTAAAACATCATTAATACATTATTCATTGATACAACCAAGACCCATTCTATGTACATGTTCTTTAAATGTCTTTGGTTGCAAGCCTTTTGTCAATGGATCTGCTATCATGAGATCAATTCCAATATGTTCAATAGACACTCTTTGTTTCTGAACCTCCTCCTTAACAACAAATTATTTTAAGTTCATGTGTTTTGCACCTCTTAAATATTTATCATTTTTGGATAAGAATACTGCTGCAGAATTATCACAGTAAATTTTTAGCGGTTTAGTAACGGCATCGACAATCCCAAGTTCTGAAATAAAATTTTACAGCCATAATGCTTGGATTGTAGCTTCAAAACAAGCCATAAACTCTGCTTCCATAGTAGATAAAGCAATAACACATTTCTTGGCACTTTTTCATGATATTGTTCCTTCAGCAAACATAGAGAGGTAACCAAATATGGATTTTCTGCTGTCAGTGCATCCAGCAAAGTATGAATTCGAGTATTCGATCACATCTAAGTGATCGCATCTTCTATACATGAGCATATAATTCTTTGTTCCTTGTAGATATCTCAAAACTTTTTTTGCAGCTTTCCAATGATCTCTGTCAGGATTACTTTGATACCTTCCTAGCATCCCAACTGCAAAACTGATATCTGATCTTGTACAGGTCTGCACATACATTAAACTGCCCACAACAGAAGCATAAGAAATTGATTCTATTTTTTTTCATTCTACATCATTCTTTGGATATTGCATAAGACTGAATTTGTCCTCTTTCTGTATTGGGATAATTTCGGCTGAACATTTATTCATATTAAATCTCTCTAGAATTCTATCGATATATCTTTTCTGAGATAATCCTAGAATACCTTGTGATCTGTCATGGAATATTTCAATTCCTATCACATAGGATGTCTCTCCCATATCTTTCATTTCAAAATTCTTCGAGAGAAAATCTTTCGTCTCACGCAATATACTTAAATCATTAGCAGCAAGCAAAATGTCATCAACATATAGAACTAAAAATATAAATTTGCTTCCACTGATCTTTTGGTATATACACCGATCAATGATATTTTTTTTAAAACCAAAAGATATTATGGTATCGTTAAACTTGATGTACCATTGTCTAGAAGCTTGTTTTAGTCTATATATTGATTTCTTTAATTTACACATCATTTGATCTTTTTCTTTTATCGAAAAATCTTTAGGTTGATCCATATAAATTTTTTCTTCTAATTTTTCATTAAGAAAGGCTGTTTCTACATCCATTTGGTGTAACTCTAAATCATAATGAGCCATTAATGTCAAAATAATTCTTAATGAGTCTTTCTTTGAGACCGATAAAAATATTTCTTTATAATTAATATCTCCTTTCTGAGTATAATCCTTAGTAATAAGTCTGGCTTTATATCGTTTAACATTGCCATTTGAATCGCGCTTGGTCTTAAAGATCTATTTACATCCGACTCGTTTAGAACCTTCTGGTAATTCAATAAGATCCCAGACTTTATTATCTTTCATAGATTTTAACTCATCTTTCATAGCATCAATCCATTTGTTAGACTCAGAACTTTCTATTACTTATGAAAATAAAATTAGATCTTTATTAATTCTAATATCAAAATTTGACTCCTGTAAGTAAACTACATAATTATCAGGAATAGCTGATCTTCTTTTCCTTTCAGATCTTCTTAAAGGTATTCCATGTGGTTCATGAATGTCAGACATTGGTGAATCAATTCCTTCATGGGATAATTCATCATTTTAATGTTGTTCATCATTAGGTACAACATTTTGTATAGGTGTGGATGAAGAAACACTTATGGGTAATGAAATATCTATCCTGATTTCTTTTATTTTCATACTGTTTCATTCATCACTTCCACTGACTTCATAATTTTCAATAAATTTTGCATTATTGATTTCAACAATTCTTGGACTATAGTTTGGACAATAAAATCTATATCATTTAGATTTCTCTAGATAACCAATAAAGTAACCACTAATCATTCGAGAATCTAATTTTCTTTCATGTGAATTATAAATTTTCGCTTTCGCTACACAACCTCAAACATGAAGATGCCTTAAACTATGTTTTCTTCTAGTCCACAGTTCAAAAAAAGTTTTTGAAACTGCCTTACTAGGAACCCTATTTAATAAATACATTGCAATTTTAAGAGCATACATCCATAATGATTTGGGTAATGATAAAATATTTATCATACTCTTAACCATATCTATTAATGTCCGATTTTATCTTTCAGCTATACCATTTTGCTGAGGTATACTTGGCATAGTATATTATGCACATATACCATATTTTTCGAGAAACTTTGCAAATGGACCTGGACATTGTTCTATTTCATAATATTTTCTATAATATTCATCATCTCTATCAGATCTTATGATTTTCATCCTTTTATCTAATTGTCTTTCAACTTCATTTATAAATACCTCAAGGGCATCCACTGCTTGAGATTTTTCATGAAGTAAATAGATAAAATCATAACATAAAAAATCATCGATAAAGATGATAAAATATTTATCTCCACTAAAGGATGGAATATTAAAAGATCCGCATATATCAGTGTGTATGATTTCAAGAAGCTGAGTGCTTCTTATGGCACCTTTCTTATTATGTTTAGTTTACTTTTCCTTGATGCAATCTATACATATACCAAGATCAGTAAAATCAAGATTTGGATGAATCTCATTCTTTACTAATATTTCTAATCTTTCTTTGGATATATGATCCAAACGTTTATGCCATAGGTAAGCAAAATTTTTATTTAGTAAACTACGCTTAATACTAGAATTATGATGCACAATGAGAAGGGATTCAGCAAAAAAATTATCTAGTTTCAATTTATATAAACTATCAATAAGTACTCCAGAACCAATAAATAAAGTATTCTTATATAAACTAAAATAATCATGTCCAAACCTAAAATTAAACCTAAAAACATCAAGTTTTGAAAGAGAAACTAAGTTCTTAGTAATTGAAAGTACATAAACTGTCTGTAATAGATCCAAATGATAGCTAGTATCCAAGATCGAACGATAAGTGCCTATACCTTCAATTGGAACCTTCATATGATTCCCCATGATCATGAAGTCTTCAATTGGGTTTATGATTTGGATCGAAAGGAATCCCTTTCTTTTCGAACCAAGCTTTTCGTTTAAAGCAATCTTTCTGATAATGTCCAACCTTTTTACAAAAATGACATTTATCTAGTTTTGTTCCTTTTTATCAGCCTAAAGACCTTTAGCTGGCATTTTCTTTTTCTTCTTGAACTGGTTGGTTTTCTTCTTGTATCCTTTACCAGCTTCTTGATTTATAAGGTTAATGAAATGACCTCCTTATTTTTTCAATCTTATTTTCTCCTGAATAAGCATACTGGACAATTCACTGACATCGCACTTATCCTTAATAGTGTTATAATTAATGTAAAAAGATTCATACTCAGAAGGTAGTGAATTCAGAATGAATTGCACTAAAAAGAAGTCATCAATAGTCATTCCTAATGTCTTTAATTTTGCTACAATATTCGTCATCTCTATAATGTGGTTTTGCATACTTCATGATCCATCAAACTTCGTGGTCGTAAGTTCTACCATTAATGTACCAGCGAGTGACTTATCTGCTCTTCCAAAAGCTTTAAATATTCTTTCGCACTCTCTGTTTATGGAATAGTACTCTTAATATTATTGGTAGTAGTCATTCGCATGAACATAAAACTTAATCTATTAGATCGTTCCCATGCTTTATGGTGTAACTTCTCTTCCTCACTGCTGGAATCCATAAGAGTAGTAGATTTATTTTCTAAGAGTGCTAAGTCAAGATCCAATACATCTAAGTGGAAATTGACTTGTTCATATTATTTAGAGAAGTTCAAATCATTAAATATGGTAACGGATGAAGCATGCGAATGAAAAGAAACAACTGCAAAAATAATACATAAATGGTTAAATTAATTCCATCATGGATTCAGACAATTAATAATAAAAGCATATTATAATTCTCCTTTGGATAGATATTATAATATACTATCATAATTTAATATCATTAATAATTTTTTAATAGATAATTAAATATTTCTAACCAAACATACCTATTATCTTTGGATATACAAATATATTTGATCAAAGAATGTTAATTTACCTCAGTCACGCTCACCATTCATGGAATAACGATTCACCTTTGAGTAAACCCTGAAGTTCCAATGAATAGTGAACATCATTTTATCCATTGAACTTTTCATTAATAGGCATTTAATTATGGATAAATGATCAGATTATGCATAATAAATTCTTTTAAATATTCTAGTTTGGCCACTTTAGTGACTAACAAACTATATATAAGATCATGTATATAAATAATAATTAGATTTTCAAATGCATGTTAAACATTCTAGTTTGACCATTTTGGTGACTAACAAACTATACATAAACATAAGAACATGCATATAAACACTAATTAAAATTTTATTAATAATTATCCCAAGATCTTTGTTAAACAAAAGTTTAAAACAAACTTAATGGATCATTAAAGAATGAAACAATCATTTAGGGATTAAAAAAAAATTTTAGGGGCTAATTTGCAAAAAGGTCCATAACTGTAATTGGATCCTTTTATAATTTAAACTTCATTGAGGGCTTAATTGCAAAAACCCTAAACCCAATTTAAATAGGCCTAATTTGGTTTGACTTGACTCAACCAAATTAAACATTAATGGATTTCTGCTTAATGGATGCGGTTCAAACCCAAACCCAAACCCAAAAATTCGATAACCCAGTTTTATTAAGCAGGTGAATAATGGATTCAGGTTTCGGGTTTAGACCCAAAATCCAAATCCCATTAGGGCTTATCCTCTTCTTCCTCATGAGAATAGGGGTTTTTCATGCCGCAAGGTGGCCGATCGACCGCCCAAATTCCTTCCCAACCGCCAGCCACCAGGTTACAGCTGAAAAAAATTGTTAGCAAAAAGAATGGGACAAGGGAGAGATAATTTTTCTTGAGATAAGATAAAGCAACTTGTTAGCTTGAGATAATCCAAATAGAGCAACTTGTTAGCTTTATGTGGTGCTTTTAACTCAGCAACTTATAAGTAATTAATTTTTAGCATGGAGCTGTAACCTGTAAAATAGCTTAGTTGTCACGCCTCCAAACCCGGATTGAAATATCATAAATGTGAGCAGCCATCACATACTTACAGAAAATCATTCCTGTAGACATGCAAGGCATCCACCTGTCAATGAATCAATATAACCTACAGTTTATACTATTCATATTGAAAATTCTCATGAGGTGAGCTTTCATTGATTATAAATCGATTTCTTAATTTTGATTTATCATAAAAATACAGACTAAATTGCCGTCTGAATGAATAGTTAAGGAGTCCATATTATCTATGATCATATTTTTTGGGTTCTACTATTTTAGTCACATGATGTAACAGTAATCGGTATAGGCCTGACCCGACTAATGGGTTCTGTGATGGATTGACCCATTAAGATTTTTTAATTGGGCTAGATTTCTGCTTCATTCCTATAAATACATGCTTGTAGAGAAATCCTGGGGTAATTAAGATGAACTCATTCCATTGAGAAAACAGGCATAGAGAGGAGAAGGAGAAGAAGATCTGTCCTGTTTTATTTTTTTTTCTCTTGTAGGATATTCAGTATAGATCATCGATGGCTACTTTAGAATTTCAAAGTATGATTGATTATTGATTATTATTATTATCATGACTTAAAGATCTGTTTATAAAATATTTTATGTTCTAATCTGTTCCATGATTGATCCATGAATAAATTTTCAACAATTGGTATCAGAGTCTGGTTCATGCAAGGGATTAGAATTAAAATAAAGTATTGATCTAATTGAAAACAATCAATAAAAAAAAATTAAAAGAAGAAGAGATGGATCTCCGAGGCCGTCCCCACTTCTCTTCCTCTCCCATCCATGTCAGTGGAACCGACTATCGACGTGGAAGAGGGAGTTTCAATGGTGACCGGACTGGCTGATGGTGAAAGGATGGCAATCTCCATCCAGATTCAACATCAAGCATATATATAAAAAAATAAAATAAAACAAGAAAGGGGTGATGGTTCTTATCGTCGTGCCTTCCTCCCCCTCCTCTCAGGCCACCAGTCAGGCAGGCGACGGCGAATTAGGCAAGCGACGACGGTAGGCCACCGTTTGAAGGCTCCGACGATCGCTGGCTAGACAATTAAAAATCAAAAATTGCAATGTGCCGATGGTCCTTCCTATCGTGCCCTCCTTCTCTTCCATGGCCTGATTGCAGCTGGCCATCCTCATCGAGGGCGACTGGGATGAGGCGGTGGTGAGGGGCCGGTGAACCCAACCGACATCCAAAGATCCGAGGAAAACAAACCCAAAAAAAAGGGTTGAGAGGGGTGTCAGTTATCGCCACCGTGCCCTCCTCCTCCTAGGTCGTGATCGTAGGTGGTCAACGGGCGTAGGCTGACGACAATCCTAGCGGGTGCCAGACATCGACTCAACATCTTCCTTCCACCTGATTTTATAAAGTTCCTTAAAAAAAAAGAAAAATGATGGGGAGAGGAGCTGCGAGATCTCCGATCACCTAGGATTTCCCTCTTCATCGCTGGTGGATATCAGCGACGAACGGAGGGAAGACGACGGTGGTCTGTCGATTGGCCCTTTTTCGACGGTCGTCGAGTCCATTCATTAGAATTTATAGGATCCCTCTATTTTTTATATTTAAGAAAATTAGACATGTTAAATTTTGATAGATTGCTTGATATTAATATATTAAGATGAATGAATGCATTTATAAGCATGGCTCATTGATCCATGATTAAGAGAATTGTAGGTTTCAATGGATGATGACCACCAAAATGGTCCATTTATTAAAATTTATAAGATTTCTCTATTCGGTATTTCACGAGATTGGATATATTAATCTTTAATTGATTGCTATCTATTAGTACATTAATTTGAATAAATGGATTTATGGGTATGATCGATTGATCTCTAATTGAAGGCTTATAGATTTCATTAGATAATGACCATCAAAGTGGTCCATTCACTGATGTTTGTAAGATTATTCTATATAATATTTTAAAAAAAATTAAGAAGCATTATGAAATTATTGCATCCAATCATCTTTCCAAAGAAAATTTATTGTGTATTATAATTTTGAAGTAGAATATTTTGTGACTAGTAAGGAGCATAGCCTAGGAATTTATTCTATCATAGTAGATAGAATTTTGAAAGCTGATGATATCTTGCTAGGTTAATTCCATTGGATGTGGGAGAGATACCTTATGTGGGTCATTTTTTTTCAAAAAAAAAGTTTATGGCATTGCACCAAGGGCACTCATTAAAATAATTCTTATAAAGTTTTTCAAGCATATATTATCTATATTGTCCATTGATTAGCTGCATAAAGGTTGTTTAGCAGTTAGCATCTTTGCATTGAATAATATTATATATTGAAGAGAGACACCTTATGTGGATCACTTTCTTTCCAAAGAAAGTTTGTGGCATTGTACCAAGGGCTCTCATTAAAATAATGCTTATATAGATTTTTATGCATATATATATATATTATTTATATTTATCTATTGATTAACTGCATAAAGATTGTTGAACATGTTAGTACTCTATAATGAGTAATATTAATACTCCCATTAAGACTCTGACTGAAATAAACTATAAGATATGAAAATAAATTTGAGCTAGCATTATGTTTGATAGAATTTGGATGTCACATCGAGTGATGATTCTCCATCTTAGGTCATTAGTGAGAGTACATAAGAATACAAACTATCTTTGAAAAGCGGTAGAGAATGAATCGTCTTAGCTTGGAAATCAAGAAAAGTCTATTTTTGATACCACTTTGAATATTATACTTAAGAATGGTTATTATACGTAATTTTTCTTTGACCTCACTATTAAGAAGGTAAGCAGAATCTGATAATATAAAAGTTGGATAGCTAATAAATAAATTAATCAATATGATGGCATGATGGTGTTAGGGCCTATATTATGAAACTAGAGAATATTGTATCTAAGCTTAATAATTTGAGATCCCTATTCCTCGTACTCTTAATTTTCTTCTTGTGCAATTTAGCTATTTTAAAATCATATATATATAAATTATATTATCCCTTGAAAGACAGCTGGCTAAAGGCTAATGCTTGGAATTATGACATAAGTAATTAAGTCACATTTCTAAAGAGATGATTCAAAGATTGATCGATAATATAATTCTATCTTCAATTAGTTTTAGTACATTCATCTTGTGTCGACTGCTTTAGGGGCAAATTTGTCAAAACTAAAAGTATCGAGTTCATATATAGTAATAAGTTTTTTGGAACTCATTCATACCAATATAAGTGAAATCTTTTGCCAAATACTTACAAAAGTATGGGGCAGTTCTTTATACAGGATTCCTGAAACTCTTAAATAAAATGGTGTGGTTGAATAGATACAATTTATCATGATATTTCTAAAAGTGGGGCTCTAAAGACTGTCATTAATATCTTAAATAGAGTTCTAAGTAAGACAGTTCTCAGGATATCTTTTGCATTATTGGTTGGAAGAAAGTCCAGTATTAATCATTTTATGTCTAGGAGCTGTCCTACAAAATATAAAATGTACAATCCGACAATAAAAATTTTGATGACAACTACTTGTTATTTAATTGACTATCCAGATAATTTTAAAGAATACAAATTTTATTATCCTGATAAAGGTATAAAGATTGTTGAGTCTAATCATGCCAGTTTTTCAGAGTCTAATATGGATGATTACAGATGCTCTCACACTGGAGATATGACATTAGAGAAAAAAATGTAATAGCTCTTATTTTAGTTATTCAAAAAAAATCATATTTTATCCTAGATGAATAATGGAAGAGCAATATTAGATTTATGAACTGATTATAGCACCTCCATAGTCAATTGATGAAGTACCAATAAAGAAATTATATAAAAGAAAAGAAAACTTGTATTCCTAATAATTATTTTATTAAGAATGACTATGGCATTGGCCATATGATTAATTCAATCTCATATGATCAAACTATTACATATTTTTAGTCAGCTAGAGAGCTTGAAGCTATATATGATGTAATACAGTCTATGGTTAAAAATGAAGTATAGGATCTGACAGAATTATCTAAAGTATCCGAGCCTATAAGGTGTAAGTAGGTGCTTATAATTAAGAATGACTCTAAAGGTAATATTGAATTTTTCAATATTAGATTGGTCGCATAAGAATATTTTTAGAGAGGCATAAATTATAATAAATTTTTTTTTTCAAATCTCTTGTAAGGATTCTTTAAGTGTAATCATGACATTGACAACCTATTTTGACCTAAGGGGCATATCTATGGTCTTGAAGCAGTTATCAAGTAATTAACATCTTAAGTTTGATGACATGTGGATTCTCTGAGATTTATAAATAATAGTGTATCAATATATATGTATTTTAAGATCAGTGGGAGGAAATATCTATACTTTGACTTATGTATTGATGCTATTAATTTACCAATAGCGACTCTATTATTGCATGAGACTAAATTATGCCATCTAAGATTTTTGATATGAAGGATCTTAGAAAAGCTTTAGTTATATTTAGTTTAAAATTTACAGAAATAGTCTGTAATATATTAGAGCTATCTTAGAAAGCTCACATTGATAGTATACTGAATAATTTTGGTATGCATAATTGCAAACCTAATATATATATATATATATATAAGATAAATTCAGAAGAAACCAATATTTTAAAATGATGTAGAAAGGATCCATGAAGAATGTGCCTCATTCAACTACTATGTAGTTTGATGTATATACAAATTTGCATTTAATCAGATATAGCATATATCATAAGTATTCTTAGTAGATATATGATAAATCCGCATATGGAGCATTTGAAACATAGCGAAAAGATTATGAGGTATTTATAGAAAATTATAACAAAATGTATGCTAACTTTTAAAAGGTTTGATCATCTTGAGGTAATTGGATACTATGATTCTAATTTATTGGTTGCATGAATTATATAAAATATAATTTTATTATATTTTAATGATGACTAAAGGAGCTATTACTTAAAAGGTTCAAAATAGACTCTTATGATATTTTATGCTACGTTGGTAGAGTTTGTGGTATGTTAGAAGCTACAACACATATTGTTTAATTGAAGGATTTTATTTCAGGATTTATAATTATTAATTCTATCTCAAAATCACTTTAGAGTTACTATAATAATAGTGTAGCTCATATTGTTCTTTCCAAAAGAATAATAAAAGTTTCCATCATCTCTATCCATATAAAAGTAAAATATTTGATAGTCGGATATTTGATTAAAGGAAAGATTTTGTAATTAAACATATGGAGATTGATGCAATGCTGATAGATCCATTAACTAAATCACTTAGACTCACTGTATTTATTAAATATGTTAAAATATGAGTTTATTAAATTTTTTTAATGTATTTGGTTAGTGGGAGCATTATTTTTGTTGGACATCATGGATGTCATAAAGCTTTTAATTATTATTATTATTTTTATAATAAAATATTGTATTTATATTGTGCACATATGGTTGATTGTAAATGCTGTTTAAATAAAAGTCTTAAGTATAAAGATGTTGCTTAAGCATAAATATTTTATTTGAATCAAAATCTTAAGCATAAAGGTGCTGCTTAAGTATAAAGATATTGTTTATATTGCAATTGATATTGTTGATAACATGATTCGTCTTAAGATATAAAAAATTTATCTTGAGATATATGATGAAATTATGATATAAGTTTAAAATTATTTTAGCTTTCATTGGAAAGCATAAAGATGTTTCATTTGAAACCATAAAGTGGACTGATGATGAACTTCATATGTTTTGATCACATAGGTATAAAGTTCATACTATATGCACTACATCACTAGAATCTATGTTGATAAGATTACTAATATTTGTAACCATAGAGAGGTCTTATATCAATAAATGGTATGAAGACTGCTGTGATTCAATGTTAGTGATTTTAGCGGACTGAATTTTTGATTGAAAATATTATTCATTCAGGATATTTGTATATGTGGCTACATAAGGTGCACTTAGCCCGACAGTCATTTTCAAATTATATATATATAGTAAATATATTTTTTTGAATAAAAAAAGGGGGTCTTAATCAATGTCGTCTAAGTGGAAGAATGTTGAAAATTCTCATGAGATGGGTTTCTATTGATTATAGACCGATTTCTTAATTTTAATTTATCATAAAAAGACAGGCTAAGTTGTCATCTGAATGAATGGTTAAGAAGCCCATATTATCTGTGATCATATTTTTTGGATTCTACTATCTTAGTCGCGTGATGTAACAGTAATCGGTATAGGCCTGACCCGACTAATGGATTCTATGATGGGTGGACTCATTAGAATTTTTTAATTGAGCTAGGTCCTCACTCAACTCCTATAAATACATGCCTGTAAAGAAATCCTGGAGCAATTAAGATCTCTATGTTCTTAGGATGGAACCCATCCTATTAAGAAGATAAGCATAAAGAGGAGAAGGAGAGGAAGATCTCTCCCGCTTTATTTTTTTTTCTCTTGCAGGATATTCAGTATAGATCATCGATGGCTGCTTCAAAATTTTAAGGTATAATTGATTGTTGATTATTATTATTACCATGACTTAGAGATTTATTTATAAAATATTTTGTGTTCTAATCTATTGCATGATTGATTCATGAATAAATTTTCAACAATTCACATACAGGAGACAATAATATCAGAGCACTTAAATTATTGGTAAATAAGTTCATATATGTATATTGCCACACCATCAAACTTACTAACCTATTTTTTTTTAAAATTTTTATAATTCAAAACTTTTAGTAGATAAATTAATTACATAACTTAGATAACACTATAAGATACATATACCTAAGCTAATCAGTTTTACTAACTACAAAAATGGCCTTGCTTCTCACTAGTCCCCAAAATGCTGACTGATCTTTGAACCCTGGATCTGAAACAACAAAGGAAGATTATGAGTTTTCTGGCTCAGTAAGTAACAGATACATTTATTAAAATAGATTTAAAATTATGCTGATATGCAATTCTGATGCATCATATAAAATATAAACTCAATCTGATCAGTATCAAAACTATACAATTAAGAATATTCAAAATGCAGTTTGATGCCAACTTTTCTATAATATGGAATCAATAGATAATAAAAAAGTTTAAAATATACTCAATTTCATAATACTATATTTAGACACAAATACTCATTTTTTTTAGCTCTACAGTATTTACTGCGACACCATAATTACTCCATGTGGTCAGGGATCTAAAATCCATGATACCCCCATGGTGGAGATCCGAAGTCCACGATATCCCCGTGGCGGGGATCCAAAGTCCACGATACCTCCCATGGTGGAGATCTAAATATCACCACGATCACCCTCATGGTTGGAATCTCAAGTTCGAACACAACACAATAAAGCTAAGAGTCAGGTGATAATATATCAATACACATAATTTATATACTTTTTTTTCTTTCCAATACATTTTTTATATAGACTTAATATTGCTTGATACAACTTAATGCAGCTTCAATACATACATTTTCAATAGGCAATAATCATAAGTCAACCTGATCCAGTTATAGCAAAACATCATTTATTCTTTCTTATGATATTCAACCTACAAATTATTAATTCATAATTATAGAAAACTTCATGCATCATGCTATGTATAATGCTATTATTTCAAACGGATAGAATACATTCTCATTCAGTTTCATTTAAATACGATAAAATATAAATATTACTTACCTCGAAGATTTCTATGATTGATAATCAAATACATCTTTCAGTTTCTCAAGACTTAATAATTCAATATTATATGTATGTATCAAACATACATCACATTAATATTTTTAAAATTAATTTTTTAAAAATTTTAAATTTTAATTTTATATCAACTATTATTATAATAAAAATTTATTAATTTTGTTTGACTTTCTATTATCAATGATAACGAGGTAACGAGGGCACGGCTAAAAGCTCAGGGGGTAAATGATAAGATGTTAGAAGAAGAGAGGGAGTCTTTCCTCCTTTCTTTATTTTTTTTTTTCTCCTTTTCTTTTTTTTTTTTTTTTTCTTCTTCTTGCTGTACCTGTCTCTTTTATCTATTTCCCCTTTCCTTATCCACTCACGGGTTAACACGCGCACACCCATATGCAAAGAGTAGGGAAGAAAGAAACAGAGAGTTCTCACCTCTCTGTCTTTCTTCCTCTCTTTCTTCTTTCTTTTTTTTTCCTTATTGCTGCTTTGCTTCTCCTCACACAGCACACACCCACACTCACACACACAGGGGAAGAAAGATGGGAAGGGGAGAGCGTGCGAGAGAAAGAGAGAACCAGAGAGGGAAAGCGGAAGACGAGAGAGAGAGAGCACGGGGAGGAAGAGAAGGGAAAGAGGAAGAAAAAGAAGAAGAAGAGGAAAAGTTAGGGAGAAGGGGCTCGTGGAAGAGAGGGAAAGGGTGAGAGAGAGTGCGGAAATTAGAAAGGAAGAAGAAGAAGAAGAAGGCGGTGGAGGGTTTGGGGCTTGGAAAAATTGGGAGAACAGGGAAAATTTCCCATCCCTGTTCTCGATCAAGGGATACGGCGCACCGCCTAAAGGGTGGGCCCCACTGGGTTGGTTTAGACCGGCCTGGTTCATTACATTAGTCTACGCAGCATCTGCTGATCTGGTATCGGGCTTGCTAAAATATAGACTAATAAGTAATTATCATCCAACTAGAACTAGGGTGGTAGAGGTAATTTTCTTTGACATGAGTGCACAAGCACCCATTTACCAAACGAAGTCGGCGGCTCGATGCAGGCTTTATGTTTACGTATAACATTCTGGACGTTTGAAATATCCCATGTCCAAAAGATTATGACGAACCCTCCTCCTTCCCCAGGCTTCCTGAAAATGCCCCTTCTCTCAACTCCACACTCCCCATGCGTGCGCGCTTTCGATGCTTCCACGATGGAAAACGAGTTTCCATCTAAACCCTAGATAAAGCCTCTTCGTGCAGGTCCGCATAAGAAACCTTGGAAGAAGGGCTTCTCGCAGGCATCTCTTTGCCCGGTTATAATTGTCTCTCTTGCTAATCTCTTTGAGCTTGGAATCTATTTTTCCTCCCTTTTCTTTACTCTTTGTAGTTCTTTAAATGCGTATGGTTGGTATTTTCTTCGATTTGGGGTTCAATATCATCTAAACTAAGTAAACTAATTTGATGGGTGCTATAAATAAATTTAGGCCTCGGTTTTTATCTTCTTTTTTGATTTTTTAGAAAAAAATCCAGGATTTAATCTCATCAAAAGCTTAATTTTAGCAATATTTCGGTGAATAGCAACAACATTTTGTTTCTTGGTAGTTAAAGTTTAAAAGGTATGACCTTCCTCCTCGGCTTTGTCAATCTAATTCTCTTCTTTTTGGGATAGTTCTAGAAACAAGATTTCTATATCAAAAAATTGATTGTTATTAGATTTGGAGAGCTTATGCAAAGCCATAGAGCATAGGCCCAAAAGAAGTCTTTTTTTCCTTACATATTTCTGCTCTTAAAAATTATATATCTCTGATATATGCTTCTTTCCTGAGATTATATGTACTACAATTACATTGAAGGCAAGTGAATAAGGATACCTTCTTATTGTATGAGTTGATTTAGAATGCTCTGAGGGCCTATTTTGAACTTTTAGAGATCTTATTATTGGAGGGCTAATATAGAAATCTTGATTGAGATTTTGGGAAGAGAAACCACCAATTGCAAGAGTAAGCTGGCGAACTTGACCTCCTTAGGCGTTAAACTCCTTGCTTATCTTTTCGTGGGCAACATTTCCATCTTCAAGATTCCAAAGTTGAGTATTAATATATGGAGGAGTGTTTCCAAATGGAGTGCTAAAGTCTAATGGGACATTGCATGACTACAACTTGTTAACTGAGTAGAGTGCGGAGGCTTGAAGAGGATGTGTGAGGGGATAATTTAAATTTTCATAACAGGGCTTCATTGGGGGAACTTCTTTGAGAGATTGGGGAATGAAGAGGGGGATTCTGGATATAAGTTGTGTGGGGTCAGTATTTTAGTTGGTGGAGATATTGATTAGATCAGTAGGATGTGTTCTAATGCCAATTCTGTTTTCAGAGACATGACATGAGTAAAAAGAGCTTTTGCAGGATTGATTCTACAGTATGGTCACAAATTTGTTCCCATGCCCCTCCCGGCCTCTAGCCTTAGTTCTTTTCTTTTTGGAGGAACTAGTAGGAAACTGGGACTCTAAATTGGGGTGAAAGTGGGATTTGAACCCAAATCACTGGTGTCCAATGCCCGGTGAATATACCAACTCTACCATTTTGCATGTTCCCTCTAGCAAGTACATCTTCTTGATCTAATTTGGAATAAGAAACCTAAGCATTTGCTCACCAATATGCTATCATCTGGTTGGATTTACCTTAGGGGCAAGAGTACCTTATCCCACTTAGATTTTTTGTAAATTTAAGATGCGAAACTTCTTCCAAGTAACTCCATTGACTCACAGCATTTGATAGCATGAATAATTCTCTGCAATTGATCTCTATACTTTTGGTTCATTGGCTCATTGCATAACATACATAGTGTTTAGCATGGCTCATAATTAGTGCCATTTAACACTTGACATTCACTATGATAGGTCTCATGTTTATTTGTTCCACTTAGCCATGAATATATAATATTGCTAAGAAAGAGTATCAACATAAACCATGAGGTCTGTTGAGTACTGCCGCATGGTTGAGGTGCATATGTTATAATCTGTCATATGTGTGACATGTCAGATATAACTCAGACCAACAATCAGTGCTTCAAGGCTTACTTGAAGACCTATATAACCGATTAAAACAAGTATAACACCAAATTGATAAAGAAGTTGTGTGAATATGTGCATGCATGTGTTGGTTGTTCTGTTTTGGTTGGGGTTGGGGGGGGTGTAGGCAGAGTCATCCTATGTCCTAATCTTTTTATAGCATCAGGATATTCTAACCAATGGATGGAATTGGATCATGGAATGACTTGATTTTGTTATAACCTATTAGTGAGATATAGTTTTTTTCTGGTCTCATACTAGTCTCCTATACATACCATGCTGGAGAAAGGCATGTATAATGTGATATCCCTGACTCTCAATATACAATTCTAAATTTCTTTCTTAGAAAAGAATGTTTGTTGGATTTAATCTCTCTTCTTTCTTGTGTCCTATCTAGTTCCTTGAGCTACTATGAACTATGGATGCACAATTATTTTTTCCTTCCTTCACACTCTCTCTTCCCCTCTTGCACAGAAAGCTTCTAAGGTTTCACTTAGGACTGAATAGTTGCTAAGTATATGTAAATTTGTGCTAGTTAAATACCCAAAGTAGCTACAGCTGTTTTTTGATGAAGGCATCTGTTAGCCTTAATACTAAGTCTCTTTGTTGTATGCTATTTACGTAACTCTTTTGGCCTATATAATTTAATTTAGTGATGGAGCACTATCGAGGACCATGACATGATAACCATGAATGCTGTGGGTACCCATGTCTTCTACAAGCTTGAGAAGTTACGTCATTTTTCTTGTGTTTGAAAGAGGTCAAATTACCCCTCTTCAACTATTCAGGAAGTGGACAACTGAAAGGAACCTCCATTATGACAAAATCTAAATGCAGTTCATAAGATACATTTAAATATATTAATTTTTCAAAGCTTATAAAATATAATCTGTGGTTGTTACCAAGTCACCTAACTTTCACAGTTATTTGACAAAGGTTGGATTTTTCTTGGTATGGTGAGCGTCTAAAAAATTTTCTGGAGAGTTCTGAACTCATTCAACATGCATCAAAAGAAAATCAGAGGTGGAAGCTCAAGGCTTGAAAGATGGTCACTGGACATAGACTTGCATCAAAACAACGATGGAGAAATGATACATGATATCAGGAATAAGACATAGAGCAACTGATAAATGGCCAACAAAACAGGGCCTGTAGGTTCTATCAAGACAAGGTAAGCTTTGTGAGTTGAACAATACATCCAATAATTGTTAAACCAGGACAAGGAAAACCACACTTAATTGAGATCGTGGAAATATTAAAAACTTTGCAAATGTTGCAGAAGTATAGATATACCAATATCTGATGGTAACATAGAAGAATTATCGGGAAGTTATGGGAGTATTTTCGTCTGTATAAAACTAGATTACCAAATGATTTAATGAAATAACGAAATTTTGGAATATCGGAAAAATATCTTATATCAATTTATTGATGGCATGAATGTTAAGTGATCAGCTCTTCTCCCTTTTATGCTAAAGAAGGCCAAGCATCAAGACTATACACCTGGTTTGCAGTCAATTCAAAATGGACAGGGAGAAAAAAAGCAATAAATTATCCTTAATGGTAACTTGTCAGTGTCAAGGAGAGAGTGGGTCCAATGGTTCTATGAACATGAAAGGCATACATATAGGAGCACTAATTACAAAGAAGCAGCTCAGGTGAGTTGGTGAGGTTTTGGTTGCAAGAGCCCCATGCATAGGGCTACATTTATTGGTTGCTGATAATCATGTGGAAGACTGAGGGCATCTGTACTTAATAACTGATAATCTAAGAGAAACATAATGCTGTGAAGGGAAATTTTTTTGAGCATTACTCAAACTGATAAAAGTATAGAATGCAAGTTTGGTGGAAATGAGGTGAGTAATTGATGTTGTTCTCCTAGATTGACTATTTAAGTTAGCAAAAAAAAAAAAGAAAAGAAAAGAAAAGAAAAAGGGCAGGCACTATCATTAAAACTGAGTGATGGATTAAACTGATGTGTTACCATAGAGTTGTTAATCTTTTTATGTACGTAGTGAGAGCATGAGACTTGTGGAAGGACTAATACTGTTGTAATTGTTAGGATGCATGGAACTATAATGAACTAGTGGCCAATCTGTCCCGTCTTGTTATTTTTGGTTGACTTTATCATTCCTTTTCTGTGATATACCATTAGTCAAAGTTTCTTCTTCACCTCTCCCTCATGCAATGTATCTGGATATTTCTGGGTTTCCTTTGGTCTTGTTGCTCACTCCATGACCCTTACCATACCAAAGCAGTCTCCAATTTCATGCATGACCATCAAAGGATGGTCAATGTTAAAGAATTCAGAACTATAAGAAACTATTTTATGCCAATCTACCACCACCTGTTATTTTTGGTTGAATTTATCATTTCTTTTATGCGATAATGGATACACCATTATTCATATTTTCCTTCAGCTTTTCTTGATGCAATGTTCTAGATATTCTTGGGTTTTCTTTGGCCATTTTCCTCAATCCGTGACTCTTGTCATACGAAAGCCATCTGTAATTTCCTGCATAACTATCAGAGGAAGGTCAACATATGATTTGATTGAGGAGAAGGAAGAATTTTTTTAATCCGCTCTACTCAAATCTTTTAAGAGCGTTAAAAGAGATGAAAAAATTGGCGAAAGTAGGGTTTATATTGATGAAGATAAAATCATGGTACGTAGCTTTTATTTACAATGGTGAGGTTCGCTCCTATATATTTTGGGTCAAATTTCTTTTGTAGTTTTAATATGACTCATTTTTGTAAAATAAACATAGCTAGTAAAAATAAATTCGTAAAAGCTAAAATTCTATAGGAGATAGATCTCGACTGCTACATTAACTTTTCTTCAATTGTTTCGCCTGATTCTTCTTAGATTGGGAGATATGCCTGATTAAACTGTTTCCTGAAAAGAAAATACTTGGTTTGATCGGCCTAGGCAAAATATGCCCTATACTGTGTGCACCAACATGACCTTGCATCATACTAATCACCTTGTCTCCTTCATCTGGACCAATCATTGAGACAAGTGTACGATGAATGGGGTCCATAGGAAGGAGATGTGGTTATTGGCATAGTGCAGGGCCATATGGTGCAGGGTATAATTTCTTCTGTTTCTGGGCTCAATGGAATTTAAGCTTGATTGCTAGGGAGCACAGTTCCCTTTAAGTTGCAGCTCCATATTTTAGATCTCAAAAAATTATCAAAACTAAAAAAAAAAAGAAAGATCATCTCAATTGAGTATCGTATAACTAAGTTTAGCCTCCGAAAGTTAGGCATGCGATTTGCCTTCCCGATGTGGTGGATCTTGGTCTTGAATTCTGTCCACCCTATCTATAATAGCCAAAATGGTTCATATCGAGTCCGGTGATCCTCTTTGATCAATGTGAAGGATTTTAAAAGGCTTGTTTTGACATAAGACCTGGCTGTGGATGTGAAGCACAACACAAAGGATTTATAACATGGAACTGTATATAAATTTGAAAGATCAAATCAATACTTTTGGAGCATCCAACATTCTGTTGGCTTGCCTAGGAGCAACTATTGCAATTGATGCCCTTGCTGCAACCTTAAATGAAACTGGTGACTGTTATTGCAAAACTCGTGATATCTTAGGCCAGAGAAGCTGAAAGGGACAGGCTTGGGAGCCCACAAGCTAACCAGATGATGGATCATGATCTGGGACATTGTCACACTGGTTATTCTAGATCGACAAGAAGTTCCATATGAGCTGCTTGGTGGTCATTAAAGCCATTTGGTTAACAATATTAATGACAACTTATTGTTGCTGGCATGGCAGCTCTCGTAGTTGTCATTTAACTGTTTCAAACAGTATTCTGGAGAGTGGATAGGAGCAGATAATATATGTGGAGGCCTTGAGAGTGGATAGGAGCAGATAATATATGTGGAGTCACTGTTGCAGCTGCCCTCTATATTGTTTTTTTGGCCGGTCGGGGCCTTGAGAGTGGATAGGAGCAGACAATATATGTGGAGTCACTGTTGGACTACAGAAGCTGGGAACATCTGTTCCAATCTAGAGGGCAGCTGCAACATCAAGGAACTTCCCTTGAGGTAATGTCTTGCATTATCAACAGAGCTGCAGAAAATTTCCTGGTCACCGTGTAAGATGATTGGTCAACCTAATAGATCATAACTGCTTGACTCATGGACTGGAAAGGAACATCCTGTTTTTTTTTTTCTTTCTTTTTTCTTTTTCTTTTTTTTGGTATGATGGTTGGTTTTAGATTGATTATTATAATATTAGAATGTTGCAGATGCCAAAAGCAGTGGTTCAGAAAAAAGATCTGCTGAATGGTTGCCCAGTGCCTAATGAAAGTAAGTTCCATCTACAGCTTACTGATGAAGCCATTGGCCAACTGGTGGGGCAAGACTGACCATTCACTTGCACAAAGTTGTTCAAAATGGAGCCAGCCTACCAATTGTTCTGTAAGCTGGGTGATGCTATCTGATCGTGCTGTTATTTTATTACTTTGATGTCCATATTTTGATGTATATATTTTCTTTTGGAATGAAGAAGAACCTTTCATAATTTGTGTTCAAAATGGAGCCAGCCTACCAATTGTTCTGTGAGCTGTGTGATGCTATCTCATCGTGCCGTTATTTTATTACTTTGATGTCCATATTTTGATGTATGTATTTTCTTTTGGAATGAAGAAGAATCTTTCGTAATTTGTGATTCTCACCTTCCTATTTTATAGCAAACATTTGTTGCCTTCTTCAAGCTTTTATTGTTTTAAAATACCCAGGTGCAGTGCTAAGCCTTTTTCTTCATTCTTTGGAGTAAAATTGAAAGATAGATGATCTATGAAAGAATGATTCTTGATGATTTCCCAGTCATTTTGCAGTAGCTATATGAAGTGCTTGCAGTAGGGGCTTATCAGGAAATCTAGCGTCAATGCCCAATTCAGAAGCCAGAGCACAATAAATGCTGGAGTGATCTAAGTTGTAGGCGATTAAAATTTTAGAAAAATTCATGCTTCGGTTGGATGATTCGTAAGTACCTCTAATAGGGTTTAGCAGCAACTATCAGGAGCTAGAGATAGATCATATATCCTATGAGATGTGTTGTTATCCTCTGGTAGCTTGCTTGTTTGCCTTTTCTTTTTTTAATGGCAGAATGGTGGCAAGCCACCATATACTTAATGGTCTTATGTTGGCTAACCATCTAGTCTCCTCAAAATGGGCTTTTTACTTGAGATTGGGATTTGTTTTTTGAGTTTTTCTAATTCATCTTGCATTAATTCTGGAAGTTTCTGGTGATATTATGGTTGCCCTTTTTTTCCTTTTTTTTGTTAATCGCCTTTGGAGGTTTTTGCTTCTGGTATAATGTTTTCTTCTTCCATTCATCAGTTCAAAAATTTAGAGTTCAGAATTTTTCTGGGCAGAGGTATCTATTTGTTTTCAATCTTTTTGTCCTTTCATATCAATTGAGGAATTTAACTGCCTAAGAAGTTGTGACATTTGGCTACTAACGGACATTAGAAAGTAACGGGAGTGAAAATGTGTGATTTCAGAGTAAATATCCAATTCACTGCTTTACTTTCTTGGGAAAAAAGAACATAACTTATTTTTCCTGCATAACTTTTCATGTTTTAATATGCCATGCATTTATAAGATAAGAGATCTGCCATTGATCACCCGCTAACAATCAGTGATCATAGCTCGATTGGGTGGGGTTGGTGCTGTCAGTCAGGTCCCACCTGCGTGCAACCAGTCACCAACTTCCATGTCTTCCTGTAAAGTGAGCACTTTTCAGCAACAGGTGATCTATAACATTTTCCTTAAGATAATTGCCATCATGCAGCATGCTTATGTGAAAACTGAGGTATAAAAAATATGGCAATGTTCCGCGTTATGTTTTCCTGCATTTGATCTACAAAATGTTACTTTGTTAAACAAAAGTTTGAAGTGACAACAGAAAACAAAAGCGAAGGTATTATTTGGGGACAAGCAGAAAGATCTGGAGTTCGAGCAAGACCAGAATGTAGAGCGTCGGTGAGGGCGATTGAATTGACCTGCCACTTTGGAGGCGATGGCGATCCATGAACCTACAAAAAAGTGGCAGGTAATATAAGGGACTACTGTGGAGCCGTTTGAGGACTTCTCAGAATGGTGGGTTATTGAAGAACATTGTTTTAGTGGCGTTTTTGCTACTTGCTCTAATAAAAGAGAAGGCTGTCTCAGATCAGCCTCCGAAATTGCCGTAAAAATTATTAAAAAAAGAAAAAGAAAAAAAAGAATAAAATTGAAGGAGAAGGCCAAGGGAATGAGGGAATTGCTCGGATTTGTTAAGCTTAGAATGCATCGATCCTTTTCTTATCAGCTTGAGCTTTTAATATCAAGCAGCAAGTTAATATGGTAGTAGAGCTTAGGTTTCCGATACACGGACCGCGGTCGGTCCAGATAAGGAGTCAGAGGCTGTGCCAAGGGCGAGACAAGGATTCGAATAACTCCAATTCTCGGGTGTCACAGGCCAAGCCAATGGTGAAAGAAAGGTTCAGATAGCTTCAATATTTCAATCATGAAAGATTATATATGGGAGTATTTCTCTTCTCTGATGACCCGGGGATCTACTCCTGGCCATCCACTCGGTCGGTGCTCAATCGCCTTCTGCATCATATGGCAATTTGGGAAGAACAGAGCAGCTGTATTTTGATTACATGAGCAACAGCTCTTCCGATGTCTTAAGCACAAGAAATTGGCTGTTTCAATCAGGCACCAACATCATCATATGTCGTCTGCTTTGGGAACCATTTCAGTCATCTGGTTGGTTTTGGCTTTCTATGGTGAAAGCCATGCCATGTTCCTTTGACTATTTTGGTGTCCCTGACTAATTTTTAGGCAGACACCACAACCAAAGGAATTGAGACCCCCCCCCCACAGTTCATATATAAAATATGTTATGGGCAAAAGTGCATTCGACTTTGTGTTCATGATTGAGCTACTTTAGGTTAAAGTATAAACAGAACTTCTTTCAGTAAAATTATTGGTGTGTCTACCTTAAAAAAAAAACTAACAAAAGAAAGGCCAGTCTAAAGATCAATCGATGCAATATTATTATTTTCTTTTCCCTTTAGTTAAAATAATAAAGCGAATCCTATGTTTGTCATCTATAAGGCAGCTATATATCTCAAGTAGAGCTCAATGATTGCGAGGAACAACATTACTAAAAGTCACATGGATGTGTAACTGAATCATTCCTCTTTTCATCATTTTCTTGTTATTTTATGAGAAATTGTCTTTTTCCAAAATATACATCCTTCAATTTAATAGCAAAGGAAGCTTCAACAGGATGGAACTTTTAGAAAATCTTCAAAACTAAATGATAAAATTCCTTTTTTGTGGTTCGGGTTCGTTCTGTCGAGGACCATACATATTTCTGTATTGAATTTAATATAAGACGGAACGTGTTGGAGGCCTAGACATATAATTACTCAATATTCAGATCCAGGATAAGGGGGGCATCAATCTTGATAAATAGCTTGTGGAAAAATGATGTTCTTCGATGTCTAAACAAAATTTAAAGAACGGTAAAAAAAAAAAAAAAAAAAAATTCTTTCCCCTCACACTCCTCTACCTATAAGTTTGGTAAACAACATTCTAGCAAAATTATGATCAAGATATTCTAAAGGAGCTGGCTTATCGACAAGCTAACCTTAACATGAAATGAAACGAACTATGGTCTATTTCCTATTTGGACTTGTTTTTTGGTTGTGCATTAATGCAACAAAACCTATGATGACTTGACCAAATGTAAAAATATCTGAATCTAACTAGTTCCAACCGCAAGTTCTGAAGTTTATCGAGCATATAATGAATTAAACCTCCAAAAAAAAAAAGACCAAAACAATTCAAAGAAACTAATTTGACCTGTTTTCTATCAGATTTGGTTTACATTGGATTCAATATTGGCTCGATTGCTTTTCATCAAAAAAAAAAAAAAAAAAAAAAAACCAGCTCAGCAGCTCTATCATCCACCAATAAAATCTCAACTCCCGATCCACCCAACCTTTTTGGCAACCCAAAATACCATCCAGCCGTACCGCATCACGACTATTTCACTGCCTCAAACTTCAAATCTTTTTCCTTTTTTATTTTTATTTATTTTTTGACAAAAAAAATTGGAGGAACAAGAGATTTCCTTAGAAGCAAACTTCAAATCTTGTAGGACCATTTGAAGCATGTGAGAACTACATCTACGTCACTAACATAACCAAAGCCCTATTTAATCCATACCTGTACCTGAACAAGAAAAAATATACCACCAACTCGACAGCAACCCAGATTTTACATGGCCATGACCCCATGGCCTTCTTCATGACCGGGTGATGATTGGCCCGCGACAATGAAGGGATGCAATGACGGTGCAGGCTTGGCAAGAAAAAATTATTATCCACATTGTATTCACCAGCATGGCATGCATGCAATCAATCACGATCATTAATTTTTATGCTGCTGTATCAAGATGCATGCATGCATGCTCGATGAATGAAGCTCATGGAAATTAGCAACCATTGACGTATGCTGGTGCATAGAACGTAGGCAATAATTTCTATTAGCAGATGCCAGTAATTCCTGAGGGTCCCATGCAGCTCCAATTTACAATTGCATGGGATCCACCACGCCCACGCCCACCCCCACCCCCACAAAGCAGCCAGATGGAGCCACAAGGTCACGCCCGCATACGATCCTCGCTCCATCCCCTCGGTACACCAGTACGCATGCATCTGGACATTGTACGCCCGTCCCAATCGCATGGAGCCATCTTGGGTGAGGTGATGACCGTAGACAGTGAAAGGAGTAATTAAGGAGGGCTTTCAAAGGTAGTCTCTGAGCTATGTGGATGGTAGGCTTTGGATTTTGCATTCAGTGCCCTCCCCTCCCTCCCTTCGTGATGGCTTACGGTCATCTGCCATGCGTCCTGTGAGCATTTCGGACGAACCATGGACGAGTCCAAGCCACAACCACCTGATGGCCTGTTGGAGATGCCCTTGTGGCCCCACCATTGTTGCCGCAGTGGTGGCCCCTACTTATGGTGGGGGCCCTAAGTCAATTATTTGGTTGCGACATGGCATGATGCTATCTTGTAGCCACCGTCCCACTTCCCTCTTATCATGCTGGAGGGTGAGCAAGCCCAACTTGAGCGTGCTTGGATTAGATCAAGGGTTCATGTTATATTTTTAACATAAAAAAATAATTATTTTTTTTCATCATACCAATTTTTAAAACATAATCTACATAGATATTAAAGTATTTTAATTTTTTTTATTTATCTATTTACATAGATCATAGTATAATTCAACGATGAATTCATGTGAAAGAAAAAAAAAAATCATCTTCCACTTCAAAAATACAATCTTTGTCCATAGCTCAAGCTTTTGGCTCACCATAAAGTCATGATGAGCTTCAGTTAATTCATTTAATTTTGACAAAGATTGAGTTCACGGCTGGCAAGCCTTACTTCGCTTAGGGTAAGTGGACAGAGATGGAGCTCACTTTATCTTTGCTATACATACATACATACATACATACATATATATATATATATATATATATATATATATATATATCAAAAATAATTATTCTAATTATATATTAATTTTATAGTTTAAATTTATTCTATTTTTATATCAACTATATTCATAAATAAGTAAAACTATAAATTTAGATAGAAAATAATAATTATGATGGTACATTTTATATGCATACATACGTACATACATATGTTCTATTTATAAATTTATATTGCAAGTTTAATCAGTTGAGCTCATCCAATCCCAGCACAGCTCTAGTTTGGCTTGTTTGCAAGCAAAGCAAGCCAAATTTTGAACTAGTCGACAAACAGCTCGCTTGTTTTAGCCTACCAGCTACCGTTTATCCCTTCCATCCATCAGTGGGTTACCCAACGGGCGTCACAACTAACTAGCATGAGGCAGGCAGGCCATATGCACTGTAAAGTTTTTTTGTTTATTTTGTTTGACAGATCCTAATCTGCACTTGATTCCTTCCATTAAGGTGCTCAAAATGACTCATAAAAATAATGCAATTGCGAATGAAAGGTGAACAATGTCGTGTTCAATCATTTCTCCCTCTTTATCCATCCATCTAGATTTTGCATTCTATTTTTGATCAGAACAACCTTTATCTAGTACACAATCAATTAATTAAAGATGCCAATCATCAAACTAAAGCCTTGTTGGTCGGAAAAAATATTTAAAATTATAAATAAATTATATTTATATTTAATAATTTAAAAAATCTATATTTATTTTTATAAAATTTATTTTATTCAACATTTCAATCCATAATTTAACCATTAATTTAGAATAGAATCCAAATAATATATCATAAAAAAAATTAAAAATAATTAAAATATCTTAAGATATATATATTTTTTATTGTAAGATAATTTTAAATTTTTTATATAAATTAAATAATATTATTAATTTAATTGAATGTAAGTATAAATTTTATTAATTATTCAATGTAAGTGCAACGGATCTAAAATTTGTGATGGTTTTTATAATTTTTTAAAAAAAGTTCTTTTGGCGTGACGACCAGCCAATGGAAACTCGCTGTCTAGCCGCACCTTTGATTGCTAGTTTGACACCTTGAATGATTGAAAACAATCGATGGTAGGGCCCGCTACCTTTAAAATATAAGATATAAGATATTAGAAGAAAAGAAAATAGAAAAGGTTTGCCTCAGGCGATGGAGATTGGTTTCTCTCTTTTGAGTTCTTTGAGGTCCGAAGGAATTATTTGGCAGCCGTATGCGTGCCTGTGACCTTCACCCAAAAAAAAAAAAAAAAAAGAAAAGAAAGAAAAGAAAAGGTGGGCGCTTGCGATGGGTTCGTTTGTCTTTTTCTAATAAAAAATAAAAATAAGTTATCATTTAGTACCATAACGAATGATAATATAAAATAATAAATTATTTCATGAATCGTACGATGTAACCACCATTAGCGACCCTTAGTGGGCTATCATTCTGATCTTAAAAGCATATTAAACTAGAATGCCGAAGGGTCTCCCCTATGGCCCCATGCCACCCAAAAGATGCTTAGGTCTCTTATTATATTATTTAATCTCTCTCTCTCTCTATCACGCACACGCGCGCAAAAGCAAGCTTACGCATTCAAGTTTACTAAAAGATGTATATGATCAATCAAAACATCATAAAAAAAAAAAAATAAAAAAAATTAATTAAACTTAAAATTTTATTTTTATATTATGTAAAATAAAATATATCATAAAAATTTATTTTTATTAAATTTTTAAATTTTTTTAAATTATTTTTAAGTAATAAAATATGTTCTAATTAATTCTTATTAGTCTTAGGAGTGGCAACTTTATCCGAGCTGCTGGGTATCCGATCCAATCCAATCAGAATAGGATGGATTTTAATCGATTCGATTAAAATTTAGGACGAATATGGATTCTAAAAAAAATATTCGAAGCGAATTTGGATCGGATATGAATAACAGTATGCCCCAATCCAAATCCAACTCGATATAATTTTATTACATATTCTTTATTTAAGATTATGGTGATTTTATATTATTTATATGTATCCAATCCGTTTCGATTCGATTGATCCCTTTTATATATCCGATCCAATCCAATCCGATCCGCATCTCTACTTAACCCGATTCGACCTGACCCAAAATAAATATGGGGCAAATATGGATATATGATTTTTACCTATGGAGCAGGTATGGGCTGATCCGATCCATACCCGATTCGTTGCCACCCCTAGTTAGTCCTAATAACAACTCTAGAAAAATTAGGATTAGTTATACCAAAATCTTTTTCTTAACTCAAACAAATATAAATCTTCTTTTTTTTTTTTTCTTTTTTAAGGTTATTCATCTGATTTTATGTTGATTTTAGATGTACGCTCTAAATGTTGAATCGAAGGTTTGAAAAACATGAATTTTGTTTCAGTGTTGGCTAGGGTTGAAAATTTCTAATTTCTGTAGTTTTAGAGATTTCAAAATCTTGCTTCAAGTTTTAGGGTTGTGATAAAAAAAAAAATCTAAAAATATATTTAAAAAATTAGAAAATTTATTAAATACTATTTTTGATTTTTTAGATATTGTATAGCTTCTTTTATTTATGTAGTTTCAACATGATAAGACCTGCATTAGTATTGTATATGATATGAGTGAAAGTGTATTACTATCTTTTACTGTGAAAATATTGAATATAAAATAATAATATTTTTTCTTGAATTTAAGATGTTAGCTAGAAAGTTCATTATATTTATAAATTTGAAAACCTTTTAGCACCACCTAACAAGTGCATTCAAATATTTTCTTATTTTCTACTATATCAAAAATACATTAAATTCTTATATTTTGTACATGGCCATTTTTGGTTATTTATGTGTAGACATTAAAAATTATTAAATATCTTTAAAGTGGCTTGCATTTAGTTGTTCAAATTAGTCTTTGAAATATGTTGTAATACAATTTTTTTTTTTTTTTTTTTTTTTGGATTCCCTAGCCCATCAAGGTTATATTGTTATCTACACCATTATTTATCTCAAAAAGGAAAGAAAATCATTAAAATCAATATTATGTAGACTACATATTTAAATGAATAAAAATAACCTAATATATTTATAAATATCAAAATTATAATTAAAATATTTAAGCTACTTTGGATAGTTTTGGTTGAAATCACTAAAACTGGAGCAAGATCAAATAATTTTAGCTGAAACTAGCTAAAATTGGTCAGAATGCTATAATTGGGGGATAGTTTTAATTTAGTTTTGATTAAAGCGGACTGGTTTTGATTAAAACTTTAAGCTTTAGTCTAATCTAGGACTAAATCCATAGGTATGGGCTAAAACATCCACCATGCACGGCCCCTCAACAAACTAACAAATAGAGAAACAAACAAAAGCAACAATCAATAATCTAATTAATAAAATTATTAATCAAGCCATATTTTAATGTCACATATTGGAGATAACGTTTTTGAGATTTCTTTATACTAAAAGCCTATTAAGCAGGTTCTACTTTTGAATTTGATATGGATCTAGAATTGTATTCTAAGGTTTTATAGAAGGATCGCATGTTCCATACCACGTATTAAGGATCCCAGTAAACTAAGAGATTGAGTGATTTCCATTCAACCATAATAAATAGGAAGGCGAATAAATATTTTCAGATAAAAATAACCTTGGATGTTTACTATTTCTGTCAATAAAACCAAAATGCAAAAATTTTTCATTTCTCAAACTTTTGTGAGACATAAGTACCCATTAGAAATTTTGGTCATCATTTTCTTTCATGAATTAAATTAATTATTTTAGATTTCACTTTAAGATAGTAGTATTGGTTCATTTTTTACTAATTTTTTTTTTGAAATTGGGATTTTTTATATTTTATTTTTGTATTAATTATACTTTTGGTCCTCCAAGTTTAGATCGGATATTTAATAAATACTTAAATTTTAAATAGCTCAAATTTGGTTCATATGTTTCTCAACTATTTTAATACAATTTTTTCTTGAGATTTTGACCACTTTCTCTTATTGAAAGTCTTTGTTAGCATCAATCCATGGTTATGTGGCCAAAATCGCTTGATAGATAATTATGTGGCCAATTGGTGATGACATGGTATATGAAGATGATGTGGTATAATAGATAAAAATTTTTATTTTGATAATATTGAGGATAAATCTCACTCCCATCAAAGTTCAGTCTGATGCTTGGCCTAATGCAATTGGCAATTACGAAAGAGTTTCGATTAAAAATTCTCCTTCAGCGATCGGACCCCAGCTGAACTCTTCCAGCGGCCAAACCTTAGCCGAACTCTTCAGCGACCGAGCCTCAACCGAACTCTCCCAGTGGTCGAACTCCTCCCAAACTCTCCCTCAGTCGAACTTTTATAGGAGCCGAACTCCTTCTGGATCTCTTCTTCAATCAAGTTCCTACAGAAGCCAAACTCCTTCCAGACTTCTTCTTCAATCGAATTTCTACAAGAGCCGAACTCCTTCCAGACTTCTCCTTCAGTCAAGTTTCTACAGGAGCTGAACTCCTTTCGGACTCCTTCAGTCAAGCTCCTATAGGAGCCAAACTCCTTCCAGATCTCTCCTTTAGTCGGATTTCTATAGGAGCCGAACTTCTTTTGGACTCTTTCTTCAACTGACTCCTCCAGCGGCCAAACCTTAGCCAAACTTCTTTCGAACTCCTCAGTAGTCAAGCCCCAGCCGAACTTCCTCAGCGGTCGAACTTCTCTCAGACTTCTTCCTCAGTCGGACTCCTACAGAAGTCGAACTCCTTCCGAATCTCTTTTTTAGTCGGACTTATACAGGAGCCGAACTCCTTCCAAACTTTTCTTTCAGTCAGATTCCTTCAGCGGATTGCTTCCGGATGATCCCCTCCAGACGTATTTTCTTCAGAAGTCCGAACTCTTCTGAAATTGATATATGTCGAATTTCTTCACCAACCAATGCTTGCTTCCTCTGAGCTACGACTATTAAATCTCGACGAACGATCGCTATCAATCTGACGACGCTCCTCTCTCCCTAGCAAATCCCACACAGTCCCGAGCGGCCTACTACCAGACGGTATGGCTATCACTATCAGTCTGATGACATCTTTCTTTCCATACCGAATCCCACGCGATCTTGAGTGGCCCACTATCGGACGGTATGATCATCACTATCAATTAAGCTCCATCTATAAAAAAGGATCCTCTAGATGTGTTTTTTCTAAGCTCTCTTCTTCTTTCCAAAATTCTGCTGAATTCATACCCGAGCACTCTATTTCTTTTGGTCAGAAGAGCTGACTTGATCGTCGGAGGATCCTATTGGAGCCACCACCACCGACTCCGAATGGGATTTTACTTTACAGATCACCGACGGCGATCTCGTCTTCCTCGACTCCAGCTCAATTCGACGTCAATCAAATTTTGCAACAACAAAATTGACACTAGAGAAAGGGCCCTCTGTTTCTGAGGTACCCTTGTTCTTAAAGGAGTACTCAGTCGACCCTGCCGACCTTCTTCTTCAAGGTTCATCTCCATCCTCTCCCTCAATCCCAAGAATGCCTCTAAAGAAGGCAACTACCAGAAGATCTACTGCTTCTGCCATCAGATCTGAGCCAAATTCATCCGTTCTGGCTTTAGCATCAGCACTTCAACCTCCTCCTCCACCGGCGGCCACACTAAATCCGAAGCAGTTCAACCTACTGATGCAGCGGATTCGGGGCCTCACCGAGATGGTGCAGACCATGCAGGAGCCTCCGATGGTGATTTCACCAGGAAATCCATCATCAGGATGTCAAAAACTAACCCCAAGAAAGAGCACTTGGGTTAGCATATCCATCGCCCTTGGAAAGAAAAAATAGAGAGCATAGGATCTTTGCTTAGATCATGGTTCTTCTTCGGAAGGAACCTTCTCCATTCATGGTCGGAAGCCCTCCAAGACCTGCAATTGAGTTGATATTCTCGATCAGAAATGGAAGATGGATTGAGAAGCTCAACCATGTTGTCCCAGCTCACCATGACGACGAATGCACTGATATCCCTTTCTCTCTCCAAATTATGTGAGAGCCCATTTCGTCGAACTTCAAGCTCCTCCAATTTAAAAGCTATGTTGGAACCTCTGATCCGATTGATCACCTAGAAGCCTTCGAATCATGATGCTGCTCCATGGTGTACCAGATGCCATATTATACCGAGCTTTTCCATCTACCTTAAAGAGAGTAGTAAGAAACTAGTACTCGGTATTGAAGCAGATACAATCTTCTTCTTTGACCAGATGAGTCATCAGTTTGTGGCTTACTTCATCAGCAGTCGATATCTACGTCGAGTTTCGAATTCTCTGATGAACATCAAGCAGAAGAAGAAAGAATCTATCGGGCTTATGTCACCCAGTTTAATATTGCTGCGTTGGAGGTCCAGAATCTGGACCAGTCAGTTGTGATGGCCGCATTCAAGGACGGCTTTCAGAAGAATGATTTGCTGTTCTCCCTGAAGAAGAAGTATCCCAAAAACTTTATTGATCTACTAGCTCAGATCGAGAGATATGTCCGTATGGAAAAAGCCTTCAAGTTGAAGGATGAAGAAGCCGTAGGAGAGCGGCAGACGAACGAGTCAAGCAAACCCGCGGTTGATGGAGGGCCGAATGAAGTTCGACCGTGCTCATAGACTCCCTCTGAGTGCAAGCGAGGCCAAACTCTTCGTTGAGCTCATTATCAAAGAAGCCCTGACAGAAGGACGTGAAGAAGTTCTCCTTCCTAAAGGTTTCACAACTACACCCTCCCTCAATGCTCCACAGACGTCGTTATGAAGTAAGCCAATGGCGCTACCACAGCTAGAACCATCAATGAAGAAGGAACAATAAGAAGATCGACCATCTTCCGACATCATCAACGCTATCTCTAAGGGGCTTAATAATTCGATGAGCCGCCATCTCTCAGCCTCAGAGCCAAGAGAAGCTTGTCCCAAATTGGGAAGGCCCATATGAAATAGAGAAGATTGTCCGATCCAAAACTTATCGCCTGAAGAAGCTCGGAGGAATAACACTCCCACGACCTTGAGACTTAGAGAATCTAAGAATGTACTGCCGATAATTTTTCTTCAATAAAATTTCTTCATTTCAACATTACCGTTTCTCGATGCAAAAATTATCTGATGATAGAAAATAAGCAATCAATAATAGCCATGCTAGGAACAGAAGAAGAACCTCATCCTAACATGAGCAAGTCAAAGGCCACATTCATTTTAGATGAGATGGAGGGAGAGGCTCTGACAACGGTCCTTATGTGCCCCCATAGCCCATTAGGAACAGGAGGAGAACCTCATCCTAACGTGAGCAAAGTTGAAGGTCTTGTTCATTTTAGACGAGATGGGAGAGGCTTTGACAATGGCTCTTATGTGCCCACAACTCATTAAAAATAGGAGGAGAACCTTATCCTAATGTGAGCAAAATCGAAGATCTTCGTTCATTTTAGACGAGATGAGGGAGAGGCCCTGACAACGGTCCTTATATGCCCCCACAGTCCGTTAGGAATAGGAGGACAACCTCATCCTAACGCGAGCAAAGTCGAAGGTTTCGTTCATTTTAGACGAGATGAGGGATTCTAACAATGACTTTTATGCACACCTACAGTCCGTTAGGAATAGGAGGAGAACCTCGTCCTAATGTGAGCAAAGCCGAAGGCCTCGTTCATTTTAGACAGGATGAGAGGAAAGACCCCAACAATAATAGAAGACAAGATCTTCTTGGACCTCGATTGGAGATAAGATCTCTCCCGAGCCTTAACTTCAACATCAATCTCGATTGAAGATAAGATCTTCTCTGAGCTTCAACTTTAATGTCAACGTCGATCTCGACTGGAGATAAGATCTCTCATGAGCTTTAACTGCAACGTCAACAGGAGACAAGATCTTTCTGGACCTCGATTGGAGACAAGATCTTCTCCAACTTCAATGTCAACCTCGGTTGGAGATAAGATCTTCCACGAGCTTCAACCGCAACGTCAATAGGAGACAAGATCTTTCTGGACCATGATTGGAGTCCTCCCAAGCCTTCAACTTCAATGTCAATCTCGATCGAAGATAAGACTCTCTGGACCTCGTTGGAGACAAGATCTCCTCCGAGTTTCAACTTCAACTTCAACGTCAACTTCAGCTGAAGATAAGATCTTCCATGAGCTTCAACCGCAATGTCAACAGGAGATAAGATATCCCTGGACCTCGGCTGGAGATAAGATCTCCTCCGAGTCTCAACTTCAACATCAACCTCAGTTAGACATAAGATCTCCTCAACTAGAGACAAGATCTCCCCCGAGTCTCAACTTCAACGTCAACCTCAGCTGGAGATAAGATCTCCCCCGAGCTTCAACTTCAACGTCAACCTCGACTGGAGACAAGATCTCCCACGAGCTTTAACCGCAACGTCAATAGGAGATAAGATCTCCTTGGACCTCGGTTGGAGACAAAATTTCTTCCGAGCCTCAACTTCAGCATCAACCTTGACTAAAGGTAAGATCTTCCCCGAGCCTCAACTTCAACGTCAATCTCGACTGAAGATAAGGTCTTCTCCGAGCTTCAACCCCAATGGATGCAGAGTTCAGAAAAGAACTTCGACAGTCATCTTTTTTGTACTCCCTTTCTTCTAGTTTCAAATTCGAGAATGGGGAGACTATTATTGGGGATAAATTCCACTCCCATCGAAGTCCAGTTTGATTCTTGGCTTAACGCAACTGGCAATCACGGAAGAGCTTCGATCGAAAATTCTTCTCTAGCGGTTGGACCCCAGCCGAACTCCTCCAGCAGCCAAATCTTAGCCAAAATTTCTTTCGAACTCCTCAGTAGTCGAGCTCCAGTCGAACTCTCCCAATGGCCGAACTTCTTCTAGACTTCTTCCTTAGTCGGACTTCTATAGGAGCCGAACTTTTTTCAGATCTCTTCTTCAGTCAAGTTTCTACAGGAGCTAAACTCCTTTCGAACTCCTCGTTCAGTCGGATTTCTATAGGAGCCGAACTCCTTTCGAACTCCTCCTTCAGTCAAGCTCCTATAGGAGCCGAACTCCCTTCAGATCTCTTCTTCAGTCAGATTTCTACAGGACCCAAACTTCTTTCGGACTCCTCCTTCAGTTGGACTCCTCCAGCGGCCAAACCTTAGCCGAACTCCCTTCGAACTCCTCAACGATCGAGCCCCAACCGAACTCTCCCAGCGATTGAACTTCTTTCAGACTTCTTCCTTAGTCGGACTTCTATAGGAGCCGAACTTCTTTCGGATCTCTTCTTCAGTCAAGTTCCTACAAGAGCCAAACTCTTTCCGGACTTTTTCTTCAGTCGAATTTCTACAGGAGCTAAACTTCTTCCAGACTCCTCCTTCAGTCAAGTTTCTACAGGAGCCGAACTTCTTCCAAACTTTTCTTCAGTCAAGCTCCTACAGGAGCCAAACTTCTTCCAGATCTCTCCTTCAGTCAGATTTCTATAGGAGCCAAATTTCTTTCGGACTCTTCTTTCAATCGAATTCCTTTAGTGGATTACTCCCGAATGATCTTCTCCAGACGTATTTTCTTCATGAGTCCAAACTCCTCTGAAATTGATATATGTCGAAGTTCTTCATCAACCAACACCTGCTTCCTTCAAGCTACGACTATTAAATCTCGATGAACAATCGCTATCAGTTAGATGATACCCTTCTCTCCATAGCAAATCCCATGCGGTCCCAAGCGGCCTACTACCAGACGGTATGGTTGTCACTATCAGTCTGACGATATCTTCCTCTCTGTATCGAATTTCATGCGGCCTCGAGCGGCCCACTATCAGATGGTATGGCCGTCACTATCAATCAAGCTCCGTCTATAAAAAAAGATTCTCCAGATATATTTTCTCTAAGCTCTCTTCTCCTTTTCAAAACTCTGCTGAATTCATACCCAAGCACTCCATTTTTATTGGTCAGAAGAGCTGACTTGATCGTCGGAGGATTCTACCGGAGCCACGACTACCGACTCCAAATGGAACTTTATTTTGCAGATCACCGACGATAATCTCATCTATCTCGACTCTAGCTCGATCCGACGTCAATCAGATTCTGCAACAATAGATAATATAACATATGAGTGATAATATGGTATATTGATGCTAGCATAGCACATATGAAATTTTTTGTACACAAATCTCTAATTACTGAATACCATATCATCATCCATATGCCATATTATCATCATCCATATATATAAAAATATGTGTAACACTTGGATGTCCAAAAATAAAATTTATGGTATATGGTCTTGACATAGCATATATATATATATATAGTTGATTATGTGGCATTTGACGATTAGGTGCCTTTGAAAATTCTACAGCACATGCGATATTATCATTCATATGCTATATTATTATTTATATACCACATCATCATCTATATGCCATGTCATCATTTATATGCTATTTCGTCAACTATATACCGCATCATTAAAATAAAAATTTTCATATATTATAACATATTATCACCGTATATCATGTTATCACTAATCACCACTTAACCATCTATCTAAGTGGTTTTTGCCATGTAATCGGTGACATAATCATCGGTTAATGCCAAGAGGGACTTTCGGTAAGGAAAAGTGGCCTAAATCTAGGAGATGGATTATATTAAAATATTTGAGAAAAAATAAAGACCAAATTCAAGATTTTTAAAATTTTTAAAGACTTATTAAAAATTTGATTTAAACTTAGAGGACCAAAAGCATAATTTACTTTTTATTTTTTATTTATTAACAAGATTTTATATAAAAGTGTAGGATCTGTTGCAGCAGGATCACCATATTTGTATTATGAACTACTTTGGCTACCAGAAATAAGTCCAAATAGGATCCAAAACAAGATTTGTCACATTAAAATTAAATTATGTATAAAAACACTAGAGACTATAACTTATCTGTATGAAATTTGAGGTGCATTTTTCTTTTATTGCTAATATCTTTTCAAGACCTACGTTATTATATCAACCCTAAATGGCTTGACCCACAGTGATCCAGAGTGAATTTCTTTAATTGGACCTCAACATGGGCTTGTCAAAGTAAAAACTTTATTTTCAGAAACTAATGAGCTAGAACTAAAGACAAAGTTGGTATACTGCTTGGAATCTATCTCCTATAGATTTTTCTTTCGTAATTTATATTTATTTAGGAAAACTGTAACTTCTTTTGACTAGAAAAGAATCCAACGGTGGTCACAAAACACAAACCCCACTAACATAGATAGAGGCCAAGGAGACCCAAGATTTACTCTCACCCACTATCTTATTCTCTATTAGTTTATTTTAGAGATTCAAGTTGAATATGTTGAACGAATTTTTTCCTCGTCTCCATTATATTATTTGACCTTTGTTTACTAATTAAGGTCATGTATCTATAACCGCTGGATTATTTGGATGGTAATTTTGTCCATAGTAACTCCTGATATGCTGATATTATTGACCAAGCTTTAACCGGTACGTGGAGACTGTGATATATATTCCTCTCGAGAGCAAAATAATAGGATTATAGCACTTCAACTCGTTTGTTTTTGGTGAAAATTACAAACCACCGTCACCCTTTTTGATTTTTTAAAAAGTGGGGGATGAGGTGGGATTTGTTAAATATTATTTTTTTCTGATTAGATAGGAGATGCTGTTGGATTGTCCGTGTTGTTACTATATTACTCTGTAATTTTGTTTTTTAAAATTGTTGTTTAATAAAATAGGGGAGGCACTTTGCTCCTTTTCGGCTCCAAAAAAAAAAAAAAAAAAAAAAAAAAACAGACCACCTAGTGGTATTCAGGACATGCATGCTTCTCTCACAGGTGTACAAATAAAAGCAAGTATGCATGCCACGTGGTGCATGAAGCAGATCGAATGTTCCATCATGTGGCTCTGCAGTTAATTATGCAGCAGTGAACGGAAGTATCTACAAACTTCACAGTGTAAGCGTCCATATTGTAAGAAGAATTGCATGTAAACTTATTATTAGATTATTAATTATGTACCGGCCGTTCCTTGGCTGTATATTTGACTTCCTAAGGATAGAATTTTTTGAGCCAATTGGTCCTCATGATTCGACCTTGGAGACTGCCAACGATTTGAATATAGTTGAGATTGGAGAAAAAGTTGCTGTCCATATATTTATTTCATGGGGGCCTTCGTAGGTCAAGATACATGTGAGTGAAAGCCATTTTTTATGGCTTTGTATGCTTCATTTAGATGACTAGATTCAGGTGAAAATGGTGCATTCATTTTGGGGCCTTGGGCTCATAGATGAAACACACAGTTTCCTACAAGGTTTTAGTAAAGAAATGAGTATTGCCACGCTCTGACGAAATGAGTGCTATTTAATTGCTTTGAAGCCGAGTAAAAATAGAAGAACATTGGGTCATAATCAGAAAATCAATCATAAAAAAATTTAGCAAACATTTGCACACTAAAGAAATAGTTCTATGGCATAAATATTTAATTGCTTAAGTATGGTTGGTTGCATTAATTGCTTTTTGTTTGAAAGTGATCCAGCTGATTTTAACTCTAATGGAGGGCATTCCTCCCTCCTCTCAATTTTCTTGAACAAGAGAAATCAGATACAAAGAACCTTCTACTGAGAATCAGATCTCTAGCCTCTTGTTGGTGCAAAATTTGATTGATGCTGGATCGAGTTGGAGTCGAGGAAGACGAGGTCGCCGTCGGTGATCTGTAAAATAAAATCTCGTTCAGAGTCGGCGGTGGTGGCTTCGATAGGATCCTCCGACGATCAAGTTAGCTCTTCTGACCAACAGAAATGGAGTGCTCAGGTAAGAATTCAATAAAGTTTTGGAAAGGAGAAATGAGCTTAGAGAAAATGTATCTAGAGGATCCTTTTTATAGACGGAGTCTGGAGCAGATTAATAGTGACAGTCGTAACCATCCGATAGTGGGTCACTCGAGGTCACGTGGAGTTTGTTATAGAGAAAGGTATCCGTTGTTGTGATGTGATCATTCGTTGGGATTTAATAGTCGAAGTTCGGAGGAAGCAAGCGGTGGTTAGTGAAGAGCTTTGACATACATCAATTCTAGAGGAGTTTGGACTCCTAAAGAAAATACAACTAAAGAAGATCATCCGAGAAGAATGCTAGCTGAAATCTGAAAGTAATACATTGAAGAAATTCGACTGAAGGAGAAGTCCGAAAGAAGTTAGACTCCTGAAGGCATCTGACTGAAAGAGAGGTCCGTAAGAAGTTCGGCTCCTGTATGAATCAGACTAAAGAAGAGGTCCGAAAGAAGTTTGACTCCTGAAAGATTTCGACTGAAGAAAAAGTTCAAAAAAAGTTCGACTCCTGAAGGCATCCGACTGAAGGAGAGATCCGAAAGAAGTTTGGCTCCTGGAGAAACTTGACTGAAGAAAAAATTCGGAAGGAGTTCGACTTCTAGAGAAACTTGACTAAAGAAGAGGTCCGAAAGAAGTTTGGCTCCTATAGACATTCGATTGAAGAAGAGATCCGGAAGGACTTCGGCTCTTGGAGGAGTCCGACTGAAGAAGAAGTCCAGAAAGAGTTTGGCTCCTGTAAGTATCAGACTGAAGGTGAAGTCCGAAAGAAGTTCGGCTTCTGGAGGAGTTCGACTGAAGGAGAGGTTCGGAAGGAATTCGACTCCTGTAGGCATCCGACTGAAGGAGAAGTCTGAAAGAAGTTTGGCTCCTATAGGCATCCGTCTGAAGGAGAGGTCCGGAAGGAGTTCGACTCCTGAGGAGTCCGACTGAAGGAGAGATCCGGAGGGAGTATGGTCAGCTGAAGGAGTTTGACTAAGATTTGGCCAGTGGAAGAGTTTGGCTGGGGTCCGATCGTTAGAGAAAAATTTTTGATTGAAGCTCTTCCGTGATTATCAGTTGCATTAGGCTAAGCATCAAGCAGGACTTCGGCGGGGGTGGAATTTATCCCTAATAATAGTTTTCTCACTTTTGAGTTCGAAATTCGAAGAAAGAAAGTACAAAAAAGATGACTACTGAAGTTCTCTTTCGAACTCTGCACCAGTTCAGGTTGAAGCTCGGGGGAGACCTTATTTTTAGCCAAGGTTAAAGAAGATCTTATCTCCTATTGAAGGGTTGGAGCTTGGGGGAGATCTTATCTCCAGCCGAGGCTGACGTTTAAAGTTGAAGCTCGGAGAAGATCTTATCTCCTACTGAAGTTGATGTTGAAGCTCGAGGGAGATCTCATCTTCAGCCGAGGTTGAAGTTGAAGTTGAAGCTCGGAGAAGATCTTATCTCCAGTCGAGGTTGATGTTGAGATTGGAGCTCGAAAGAGATTTTATCTTCAGTCGAGGTTGAAGGAGATCTTATCTTCTGTTGAGGTTGGCGTTGAAGCTCGCAGGAGATCTTGTCTCCAATCGAGGTTGATATTGAAGTTGAAGGTCGGAGGAGATCTTGTCTCTAGCCTAGGTTGGTATTGAAGTTAAAGTTTGGGAGAGATCTTATCTCAAGCTGAGGCTGACATTGAAGTTGAAGCTCGAGGAAGATCTTATCTTCAGCCGAGGTTGAAGTTAAAGTTAAAGCTCAGAAGAGATCTTCTCTTCAGCCGAGATTGATGTTGAAGTTGAAGCTTGGAGGAGATCTTATCTCCAATCGAGATTGACGTTGAGATTGAAGCTCAAAGAAGATCTTATCTCCAATCGAGATTGACGTTGAGATTGAAGCTCAAAGAAGATCTTATCTCCAATCGAGATTGAAGGAGATCTTATCTTCTATTAAGGTTGGCATTGAAGCTCGGAGAAGATCTTGTCTCAAGTCGAGATTGATACTGAAGTTGAAGGTCGAAGAAGATCTTATCTCCAGTCGAGGTTGATGTTGAAGTTGAAGCTCGGAAAAGATCTTGTCTCCAGTCGAGATTGACGATGAAGTTGAAGCTCGAAAAAGATCTTATCTCTAGCCAAGGCTGACATTGAAGTTGAAGCTTGGAAGAGAATTCTGATCCCAGGTTTCCGTGCTTGCTGCTTGTTATGGATACCGAGCTCGTTGTGGATGTCGAGCTTGTTATAGATGTCGAACTAGGATCTCTCTTGCAAATCAGGATAAGATTCTGCCTTTCGTATTTGATGTAGTCAGATTATCATGGAAAAGCACGTGTAAGGATTCTCCACCGAGCTTCTTTCTTCTCCTCATCTTTGGTCTATGGGATTTCTATTTTTGCTCATGCTAAGATGAGGTTCTCCTCCTATTCCTAACAGGCTGTAGGAGCGTATTTAGGATTATTGTCGGAGCCTCTCCTCTCATCTCATCTAAAATGAATGAGGCCTTCAAGTTTGCTCACGTTAGGATGAGGTTCTTCTCCTATTCCTAACGAGCCATGGGAGCACATAAGAGCCATTGTCCGGGCCTCTCCCTCCATCTCGTCTAAAATGAATGAGATCTTCAACTTTGCTCATGTTAAAATGAGGTTCTCCTTCTATTTCTAACGGAGCAATATCATAGTTTGAAAGACCTTCGGATGATCGATCGGATCATAAGTTCCATCGTAGCTTTCAAACCAAAAGAAGCTTGAAGTTCGGTGGGATGGACTCTTGCATAATTCAGAGAAAAAAAAAAGGGATCGATACGGACGTCGTCATGGTGGACCGGGACAACGTGATTGAGCTCCTCAATCCATCGATCCATCCTCCGCAGTTTCTGATCGAGGACGTTATCTCGATCGCAGACCTTGGAAGGCTTTCGGCTATAGATGAAAAAGATTTCCCTTTCAGGAGAAGAATCATGAATCCGAAGCAAAGGATCCTCTACTCTTCTATTTCTTTATTTTCCAAGGGCGAATGGGTATGCTAGACCCAAGTGCTCACTCCTTGGGATCGGTTCTTGACATTCCGATGGTAGGATTTTCTGGTAGGAACCATCCATCAGAGGACTGCTGCATGGCCTGCACCATTTCGGTGAAGACTCTGAATCCGCTACATCAATAGATTAAACTACTCTGGATCTACCATGGCCGTCAGACAGGAGGTAAGGGGTTGGAACCATCGATGCTGGGAGCCAGAAACAGATGGATTTGGCTCGGATCTAGCTGTAGTAGATCGTCCTGATCATCGGATCGAAGCTTTTCTTTGAAGGCATTTCTTGGGATTAGAGAAAAGAGGGTAGGAGATGAACCTTGAAGAAGAAGATCGGCTAGGGCCGATTAAGCACTTCCTTTTAAGAACAAGGATAATCTCAGGAACAGACAGGCTCTTCCTTCTAGCGTCAATTCCTATTGGTGCAGAATTTGGTTGACGTCAGATCGAGCTTGGAGTCGAGGAAAGACGAGGTCGCTGTCTGGTGACCTGCAAAATAAAGTTTCGTCTGGAGTCGGTGGTGGTGGCTCCGACAGGATCCTCCGATAGATCAAGTCAGCTCTTCTTGGTCAATAGAAATGGAGTGCTCAGGATAAGAATTTGGCAATAGAATTATTGGGAAGAAGAAGAGAGCTTAGAGAAAATGTATCTGGAAAGGGTCCTCTTTTTATAGATGAAGTGTAGAATTGATAGGAGCAGATGGTAGCGGACCGCTCGAGGCTTGGTGGAGTCTAGTCATAGAGGGGGCACCGCTCGGCATCGCCTATAGTAGACTGATGGCGACAATCATAGCTATCCGATACCAGCCGCTCGAGGCCACGTGGGGTTCAGTTATGGAGAGGGAGAGGTATCCGTTGCAAACGTGATAGTGGTCCGTTCGTTGAGATTTAATAGTCGAAAGTTTAGAGGAAGCAGGCATTTGGTTGGTGAAGAGCTTTGACATACATCAATTTCAGAGGAGTTCAAACTCCTAAAGGGGGATATGACTAGAGAAGATCATTCGGAAGAAATGCTAGCTGAAATCAAAAAATAATCTGCTGGAGGAATCCAACTAAAGGAAAAGTTTGGAAGAAGTTTGGCTCCTGTAGAAATTCGACTGAATGAGAGGTTTGAAAGAAGTTTGGCTCCTAGAGGCATCCGACCGAAGAAGAGGTTCGAAAGAAGTTCGGCTTCTGAAGAAACTTGACTGAAGAAGAAATTTGGAAGGACTTTGGCTCCTGAAGGAACTGGACTGAAGGAGAGGTTCGAAAGAAGTTTGGCTCCTGAAGGAGTCTGATTGAAAAAAAAGTTTGGGAGAAGTTCAGCTCTTATAGGCATCTGACTGAAGGTGAGGTTTGAAAGGAGTTTGGCTCCTGAAGGAGTTCGACTGAAAGAGCGGTTCGAAAGAAATTCGACTCCTGTAGGCATCCGACTGAAGAAGAAATCTGAAAGGAGTTCGGCTCATGTAGGCATCCGTCTAAAGGAGAGGTCTGGAAGGAGTTTGGCTCTTAAAGGAGTTTGACTAAAGGAGAGATTCGAAGGAAGTACGGTTGGCTGAAGGAGTTCGACTAAGGTTTGGCCAGTAGAAGAGTTCGGCTAGGATCTAACCGCTAGAGGAGAATTTTCGATCGAAGCTCTTCTGTGATTACCAGTTGCATTAGGCTAAGCATCAAATAGAACTTCGACGGGAGCGGGGTTTATCCCCAATGATAGTTTTTCCACCTTCGAGTTTGAAATTCAAAGAAAGAGAGTACAAAAAAGGTGACTGCCAAAGTTTTCTTTTGAACTCTACACTAGTTCAGGTTGAAGCTCGGGGAGACCTTATCTCCGGTCGAGGTTGAAGAAGATTTTATCTTCTATTGAAGGGTTGGAGCTCGGAGGAGATTTTATCTCCAATCGAGACTGACGTTGAAGTTGAAGCTCGGAAGAGACCTTATCTTCTACTGAAGTTGATGTTAAAGCTCGGGAGAGATCTCATCTTTAGTCGAGGTTGAAGTTGAAGTTGAAGCTTGGGGAAGATTTTATCTTCAGTCGAGGTTGACATTGAGGTTGGAGCTCGAAGGAGATCTTATCTTTAGTCGAGGTTGAAGGAGATCTTATCTCTTATTGAGGTTGGCGTTGAAGCTCAGGAGAGATCTTGTCTCTAACTGAGGTTGACGTTGAAGTTGAAGGTCGTGGGAGATCTTATCTTCAGCTGAGGTTGGCGTTGAAGTTCGGAAAAGATCTTATCTCAAGCTGAGGTTGATATTGAAGTTGAAGCTCGGAAGAGATCTTATCTTCAGTTGAGGTTGAAGTTAAAGTTAAAGCTCGAGAGAGATCTTCTCTGTAGCTGAGGTTGACGTTGAAGTTGAAGCTCAAAAGATATCTTATCTCCAGTCGAGGTTGACGTTGAGATTAGAGCTCGAGGGAGATCTTATCTCCAATCGAAGTTGAAGGAGATCTTATCTCATGTTGAGGTTGGCGTTGAAGCTCGAGAAAGATCTTATCTCCAATCGAGGTTGACATTGAAGTTGAAAGTCCGAGGAGATCTTATCTCCAACCGAGATTGACGATGAAGTTGAAGCTCGTGAAAGATCTTATCTCCAACCGAGGCTGACGTTGAAGTTGAAGCTCGAAAGAGATCTTATCTTCAGTCGAGGTTGAAGTTGAAACTCGGAGGAGATCTTATCTCCAGTCGAGGTTGAAGTTGAAGCTCAAGGGAGAATTCTGATCCCGGGTGAAGGAAAATCCTGATTTTTCGGTCCAGGTTCGTCCAGATCTGATTAGATCAAGAGATATATTTCAAAAATTTTCTCTTGATCTTAATCAGATCTTGATATATTTCAGATTTGATTCTTATTATTTTAATAAATAAAATAAAATAAGATAAATTAAATCAAATTCAATTTATCTGATTTGGGTAATCCTATTATCCTGTAGATGATCCTGATTGCAGCGGAAGGTTCTGGATCTAGCCACGCAAGTGCCTGGCCTCTATCGGTATCCACTCGGGTTGGATCTGGAGATCCTCTTCTTCTCTATCACACCTCCAAAAATTAGATCTGGATCTGATCTGGAGGATCTTCAAAACTCTTTTGAAGATCTGCAGTCGTCCTTTTGCAGCAGCGCAGCCTTCTTGCTTTTGATCGCCTTTCCTTGATCTGAATCGCACCAACCTAAGTCCAAAACACCTTTTGGACGTGGAGAGCAAGGGGAGAAGAGACTATGGCATGGAGAAGGAGGGGAGAGGCATCCTTGGGGCATGTCTAATAGCATTGGAATTAGGGTTGGGCGCAGGGTCTTATTTATAGACCTCTTGTGATCCAACTCCTCTTCCTCTCAACCAATCACAACCCTTTGTGAAATCAGATCTAAATCTGATTGGTTGGAATAGAGACCCCTGGATTCCTCCTTAGAGGGTGCCTAAGACCAGTCAAACTGGATTCTTAGTAGAACTCTGATTGGAATCCAAAAGGGAGGTGGAGTCCTTGTCCAACAAGGACTCCTAGGCGCCTCCTACTTGGGCTCACGCCACCCTTGGCGTGCGCCCTTCTCCTTGCCAGGTTCTGGCAGGGGGACAGGCCCCCACCAGCTCTTCAATAGGTGCATGACATGTGGTCAAAAGTCAAAGGGTCAATGGTCAACGTTTGACCAGTCAAAAGGTAGACTTTTGACCAAAGTCAAAGAACAAGAAATGGCAGGTGACCAAAAATGGCAGGTAATGTCTTACAAATAAGACAATCCTATTCTAACTTGGACAACCTCCAGTCAGACCATATGAAGGCCTCTGATTGAGCACAAACTCCTTTGGCTCAGTCAGGACAACTTATTTATGATAGTAAAAGAAGAACGTTAGGTTCAATCGAGTGCTAGCACGATTTCCTTGAACCTAATTGAATCTCATTCAGATCAATTGAACTAGATCAGTTCAATTGATGATCACCAGATTCAAACGCTTGTTTGTGTGACCCAGTTAGGTTCAGTTCTGTATGGTAATGGGATATGTCATGATCTCTATCATAGACATCATCGAAACTCCTTTCGATGGATCAGAACTCTTCTGATTCGAACAGCTAGAATGATCGATCATCTAAATCATTCTAATTGCTCCCAAAATCCACCAATGACACCTAGCAGTATATGGTGGCAACCCATCAGAGCTGAATGCGAACCTCTTGGTGCAGCTACCTGTGTGATTCAGTTCTTCTATCTTGAGCCCCGATCATATTAGGGTTAAGGTGAACTCGTCAAATCCTAGTCTCTGTCATATGATGTAATCATTCGATTCGAGTCCAATGTGAAAATCTAAATAGAAACTCTTTCTATTATTTCACTCTACCATGGCCATGGATTTTTGGACTTGATTCTCATGATCATCATAGGGCTACTCCTCTACCACCGAGGTAGATAGATCCCATCTTGATGCAATCCAGTTCCTACAATGAACATGCTATAGCCAACATACACCTCAGAGTTCCATATGGCTAGGAGACCGAGTAATGGTGTAGTCAAACTATAACACCCTCAAGGTGAACTACTGATGCATCTCAGGTCAAAGAACCAGACACACTACTGCAGCATCGAGTCAGTCATTGACGAGAAGGTAGACTCCCTAATGACTACTCGAGGTGGTCACGCTCAGTGCCCTCGTTCTCTAACGAGTACCTGTACTCTCGCTCCGGTGTCTCCACACCGTAGACTCAAGACTCATCTACTAAAGAGAAGCGATCGTACACCAACCTTCCGGATCAATCACCATCCTCGTGATGATCCTATGGTCGGGAGCTGTTTATGAGTTAATAATGATTATTCATGTCTTAAATTTTCAACTCTTGAAAATATGAATTATCATTACCATTAACTCAAAGAATGTATCACAGACACTAAATACACAGGTGTGATAGAAAATAACCCATTTCATTAATTATAGTCAAAATTACAATTTTGCCCCTAGAAGTGTATTACAAGTGTCAGCCAATTCTGGCTTCTAGGGCACATATATCTAACACCGGGTTTCTATGCTTGCTGCTTGTTGCGGACGCCGAGCTCGTTGTGGACGTCGGACTTATTATGGATGTTGAATTAGGATCTCTCTTATAAATCAGGATAAGGTTCTGCCTTTCGCATTTGACGTAGTCAGATTATCGTGGAAAAGCACGTGTAAGAATTCTCCATCGAGCTTCTTCCTTCTTCTCATCTTTGGTCTACGGGATTCCGACCTTTGCTTATGCTAGAACGAGATTCACCTCCTGTTCCTAACAGGCTGTAGGAGCGTATTTAGGATTATTGTCAGGGCCTCTCCTTTCACCTCGTCTAAAATGAACGAGGCCTTCAACTTTGCTTACATTATGATGAGATTCTTCTCTTATTCCTAATGGGCCGTGGGGGCATATAATGGCCATTGTCCAGGCCTCTTCCTCCATCTCGTCTAAAATGAACGAGGTCTTCGATTTTGCTCATGTTAGGATGAGGTTCTTCTCCTGTTCCTAATGGGCTATGGGGGCATATAAGGAACGTTGTCAGAGCCTCTTCCTCCATCTCATCTAAAATGAACAAGGTCTTTGACTTTGCTCATATTAGGATGAGGTTCTCCTTCTATTTCCAACGGGCTGCTGGGGCATATAAGAACCATTGTCAGGGCCTCTCCCTCCATCTTGTCTAAAATGAATGAGATCTTCGATTTTGCTCATATTAGGATGAGGTTCTCTTCCTGTTCTAACGGACTGTGGGGGCACATAAGGGCCGTTGTCAGGGCCTCTCCTCCCATCTCGTCAAAAATGAACAAGGTCTTCGATTTTGCTCACGTTAGGATGAGGTTCTCCTCCTATTTCTAACAGGTTGTGGGGGCACATAAGGGCCATTATCAGGGCCTCTCCTCCCATCTCGTCTAAAATGAATGAGATCTTCGATTTGTCCACGTTAGGATGAGGTTCTCCTCCTATTCCTAATATGGTCAGTTTTGATTATTTCTTTTCTATCGTCACATAGTTTTTGTACCAAAAAATAATAATATTAAAATGAAGGAGTTTTATTAAAGAAAAATTATTGGTAGTACATTATCAAATTCTCTGAGTTTCAAGATCGTGGGAGCGTTGTTCCTTTGAGCTCTTTCAGATGATAAGTTTCGAACTGGACGACCTCTTCTACTTCATACGGACCTTTTCAATTTGGGATAAGCTTTTTCTGAGTCTGAGGCTGATAGATGATGGCTCATCGAAGTACTAAACCCCCCAGAGATAGCATTGATGATGTCGGAAGACAGTCAATCTTCTTATTATTCCTTCCTCATTGGTGGTTCTAGCTGCGGTAGCGCTCTTGGCTGATCTTCTCTTGCTTTAAATTGACGTTTGTGGAGCATTGAGGGGGGCATAGTTGTGAAACCTTATGGAAAAAACTTCTTCGCGTCCTTCTATCGGAGCTTCTTTAACGATAAACTCTAGGAGAAGTTCGGGCTTGCTTGCGCTCGGGGGAGTCCGTGAGCTTGGTCGAACTTTATTCAACCCTCCATCAGCTATGGGTTTACTAGACTCGTTCGCCTGCCACTCTCTTGTGGTTTTCTCATCTCTCAATTTGAAGGCTTCTTCCGCTCGGACATATCCTTCAGCCCAAGCTAGCAGATCGACAAAATTTTTGGGGTATATCTTTTTTAGGAAGAACAGCAAATCATTCTTCTGAAGACTGTCCTTGAGTGTGGCCATTGCAACAGACTGATCTAGATTTTGGACCTTCAATGCAGCAGTGTTAAATCGGATGATATAAGCCTGGATAAATGCCCCTTTCTTCTGCTTGATATTCATCAGAAAATCCAAATCTCGGTATGGACGTCGGCTGCTGACAAAGTGAGCCATAAACTGATGGCTCGTTTGATCAAAGAAGAAGATCGTACCCGACTTCAATATTGAGTATCAGTTTCTTGCTGCTCTCTTTAAGACAGATGAAAAAGCTCGACATAAAATGGCGTTTGGTGCGCCTAGAGCAGCATTATAGTCCGAAAGACCTTTAGGTGATCGACTGGATCAGAGATTCCATCGTAGCTTTCAAATCGGAGGAAGCTCGAAGTTCGGTGGGATGAACTCTTGCATAATTTGGGGAGAGAAAGGAGGGATCGATACGGACGTCATTATAGTGGGCCAGAGCGACATGGCCAAGCTCTTCAATCCATCGATCCATCCTTCATAGTTTCTGATTGAGGACGTCATCTCGATCGTAGACCTTGGAAGGCTTTCGACTGTAAATGAAAAAGATTTCTTTCAAAGAAGAATCACAATCCGAATAAGGATCCTCTGCTCTCTATTTTTTCTTTTCAGGGGCGATGGGTATGCTAGCCCAAGTGCTCCTCCTTGGGATTGATTTCTGACATCCCGACGATGGATTTTCTGATGGAACCGCCATCAGGGGCTGTTGCATGGTCTGTACCATTTCGATGAGGCTCTGAATCCACTGCATCAATAGGTTTAACTGCTCTGAGTCCACCATGGCTGCAGGCAGAACTTGAGTTGCTGGGGATGAAGCGGGAGTGGAAAGATTTGGATGGGATCTGACTGCAGAGGTTGTCGATCATCGAGTCGAAGCTTTTCTGAAAGGCATTTTTTCTCGGAGAAGAACTCTAGAGAGGAAGAAGAGAGATTGCTATCGAGCACTCCTTTTAGAATAAAAAAATCTCGAAAATAAAGGGTCATTCTTTTAGCGTCAATCCTGTTGGTGCAAAATTTGGTTGACGTCGAATCGAGCTGGAGTCGAGGAAGACGAGATCGCCGTCGGTGATCTGTAAAACAAAATTCCATCCGAAGTCGATGGTGGTGGCTCTAACAGGATCCTCCAACGATCAAGTCAGCTTTACTGACCAACAGAAATGGAGTGCTCAGACAAGAATTCAATAGAATTTCAGAAAGAAGAAGAGAGCTTAGAAAAAATGTATCTAGAAGATTTCTTTTATAGACGGAGTCCGGAGCAGATTAATAGTGATAGTCATAACCATCTGGTAGTGGGCCGCTCGGGATCATGTGGAGTTTGTTATGGAGAGAGGTATTCGTTACCATGATGTGGCCATTCGTTGAGATTTAATAGTCGAAGTTCGAAGGAAACAGGCGTTGATTAGTGAAGAGCTTTGACATACATCAATTTCTGAAGAGTTCGAACTTCTAAAGGAAATACGGCTAGAGAAGATCATCCGAAAGGAATGCTAACTAAAATCTAAAAGTAATCTACTGAAGAAATTCGACTAAAGGAGAAGTCCAGAAGGAGTTCGACTTCTGTAAAAATCCAACTGAAGGAGAGGTCCAGAAGGAGTTTGGCTCCTGGAGGTATCCGACTGAAGGAGAGGTTCGAAAGGAGTTCAGCTCCTGGAGGAACTTGACTGAAGAAGAAATTTGGAAGAAGTTCAGCTCCTGGAAGAACTTGATTGAAGGAGAAGTCTGGAAGAAGTTCGGCTCCTATAAGCATCCAACTGAAAAAGAGGTCCAGAAGGAGTTCGACTTTTGGAGGAGTCCGACTGAAGAAAAAATTCAGAAAGAGTTCGGCTCTTGTAGGCATTTGACTGAAGGAGAAGTTCGGAAGGGGTTGGACTCATGTAGGCATCCGTCTCAAGGAGAAGTCCAAAAGGAGTTCGGCTCTTGGAGGAGTCCGACTAAAGAAGAAGTCCGGAAGGAGTTCGGCTCCTGTAGGCATCCGACTGAAGGTGAGGTCCGAAAAAAGTTTGGCTCTTGAAGGAGTCCGACTAAAGGAAAGGTCTGGAAGGAGTTCGGCTCTTGTAGGTATCCGACTGAAGGAGAAGTCTGAAAGAAATTTGGCTCCTGTAGGCATCCATCTGAAGGAGAGGTCTAGAAGGAGTTCGGCTCCTGAAGGAGTTCGATTGAATGAGAGATTCGGAGGAAGTTCGGCCAGTTGAAGGAGTTTGGCTAAGATTTGGTCAGTGGAAGAGTTTGATTGGGATCCGACCGCTGGAGGAGAATTTTTAATTGAAGCTCTTCCATGATTATCAGGCTAAGCATCATGCTGAACTTCAGCGAAAGCAAAATTTATCCCCAACATCTCTCATCCGAGAGAATGGTACCATCTAACTAGACGCTCCTTGGTGGTGGCACTTCTATTATTTTTCTCAGTAACTCTTCAAACGTTAGCATGCTACAAGTAAAAAGAATAAAAAAAAAGAAATATATGACCAAAATGTAAGGCTTGACTTTTTTTTCCTCTGATGATCACATTAAAATTATTAATTTCTATTATATATTAAATAATAAATTTTAATAATGACTAAATATATTAATTTTAATATTATTAATATCTATACCTACATGATGAATGAAAAGATATACATGCACAAGCCGAGCCTCTATTTAGATATACATAATAGATATATGATAGATAAAAGATACCAAATTAGCTTCATCCATACGTAAACATCAAATAATTGAATTTTATGATCCGTGAGGAACTCTGTACTGATAATTCTATTTAAGAATTTATAGGAAAAAAATAAATGTTCTATTCAATGGAGTCATTTATGTCTTCACTGGAATATGTATTATTCACTTATTTTAAATATAAAAATTTAATTATATGATATTTTATTAAAAAACTGATATATTTAGATCAATGGTACTTTGACATATATAATTCATAACTAAGAATCTATATAAACTTAAAAAGCCTAACGCATTGAATAGAACAGCGTCTCATCTTTGATGGGACGGCCTCATGCAATGTCAAGATATTGTTCCTTGAGGTAATTCTATAGGTCGGATCTTAGACTTCAATCTACACCCTGTATAACCTTCTTAATATAATGTAATCAGTCTTTACTCGGGGGAAGTAGCTTACTTCCACCTGGATTAAAAAAAAAAAAAAAAAAAAAAAAGGCCTAACGCATGATGGACATTGGACATGAGGCATTCTATGTGAGGGGTCCTCTGGTCCATCCATTTTTTTTTTTTTTAAAAGAAATGTATTCTATTTCTTTTCCATACTCTCTCTCTCTCTCTCTCACTCTCTCCTAGCTATATATACATGAGGCACATGAAATCTTCGAATAGAAGCATGTGTTTGGTAGGTGTTCATGTTCGAACAAGAGAGAAATTAATTCAAAGTTCAACTTAGAAGAAGGATGGCTTTCCTGTAGTCATACTATTGTTTTTTATATAGACGGAAGAGAAAGAAAAGCAACGAGAGGAAAGGCAATCTGAACTCTTTTGATGAGACCAGGTGTTTGAAACCTAGTGTGGGGATTTCGAACATGACAGATCGAGAACCTGACCCTCGAGCTCTATGCCTCATAGGTAGCCCATGAATCCAACTCCGGCCAGCTGTAGATAGTACCCATCCCAGATAAAGAAAAAGTTCGATCCACCATTATCTTTTCAAGGAAGAACTTTATCCACTGTTCACCTCGATAAGCGTCAGCATTGCCATCCACCAAAAAGATAAGGAAAGAAAGAATAGTTTTTAAACTTATACAAGTTGGAAAACAAAGAGGGGGCTCCTACAAAGCATGTCCGAGACCTACTTGCTGTGGTTACTCCGACATTTATATATATTCCGGCGACTTTGTGTGAGTCCTGTCGTTCTCTCATTGCGGATGTGAATGCTATTTTTTCCTTGCCGATTCGAGTGCAATGGTGGAAATGCGTGCGTCGGGTAGAGAATGGAGATATATATGTACAACCAAATTAAAGCCGGTACTTGTCTTGTCTCTCTAATTCCAGATTGATTAATTAAAAGTATCTTAAGCAGAAGTGCATATCTTTTTTTTTGACTAGCGATAATGAGAACAGAAAAATGGAGGATAGTGCTTGGAGATTTTCTTTGACAAATGGGCAAAAGAAAGCAATCTAAGAAAAGGAAAGGCAAAGGTGATATCAGTAGATATCTCACAACTCATAAAAAAAAAAAAAAAGGATACCAATAGATGTCTCGTATTCGCTGTGTAGAGGCAAATAATTGACAGCTTTGGATGTAGTGGTAGCTGAACATTCGCCCTGTAGGTGAAAGATTGGCTTCAACTCGTGCGGTTCCGAAGATCATGAAAGAGAGCTATTTACGCGACTTTTTTTATTTGTCTGAGGAAAATATTATGAACAGACTTTAAGTTACATTTATTCACTGTAATATTACATGCATTAATTTGAATAATAATGTTTTTGAAAGTATCCAATTTAAATTAATATCATTTGGCATGTGCATGCAAAACTAACGTATGTTATATAGGAAACCTTTGGGGGTATGCAGAAATTCATTGTAATAGATAGAGTTATATAGCTCATTGATTGTTAATTAAGTTAGTGATATAAATACGATCTAATTTTAAACTGATAAAAATTTTCTCTATGTTATGATAACTAATATATGCTCAGAAAGAAGCCAAAGACTCGTCATTTCTGAGAATTTTCGATTTTAATCTAAAATATAATTTTTTTAAAAAAAATATTTGTGCAAAATTGTAACCTGAAGAAAATTTGTTAGAATATTTTCAACTTCATAACCATGAATATTGATATTATATCGAACCGTCCAACTTATATTACGAGATTTAGGCGCTTGTATTGTAATTGTAAGCAAACCAAAGAATGTACTAGTTTATCATTTAACTTGAAATACATGACTCCTCTGATGGACAAAGGTTTGTTTTGAGTTTGAAGCAAAGCACATCTTTTTGACCAACATCATCATGGTTAAGACATCAATCAAATAAAGATGCGCCACATCACGCAGTTTATTGTTTTTTTGTTGGTAGGAAAATTGCTTTCATTTCAATCTTTAAGAGTATTTTTTATGGACGGAGCAGAACCAAAATGTAGGATTGGCTGTTGGCTTTCGTATCATAATCATAGGAAACAAAAATTCTGCTAGCATATATATCTATCAAATTGCAAAAAAATTATATTGGTTGCCGAACTTGAAGTATTGCATTGATTATTGATTTTAGAGTAATCTCGATTTTTCTGAGTGGTGCAAGGATGAAATGTCATGGACCAATTTGAGACATGTTTACCACCAGATATAAAATACTCGATAGTTAAAATTTAATTTTGAAGGCTTTTACTTTTAGAACTGTCATAGTAATATTCTAGTTACGTGTAAAATTATATATCATCTAACTTGTATATTAGATTTAGATATGTATTTTTTTTAATTGTGAGGAGGAAAATACTTAATTATAAAGTCTTCTATTAAATCTAAAGATAAATCTTAGCAATAAATCTATATAAATTATAGAGATATTTAAGTTCAAAATAATGCAGAATTCATACGAACGGTACATGAACAATGATTTTATGAATTTAGAAAAGATTTATTGCTTAATATAAAAATATTTTATTGATAGCTGTAACCACGATATAGACTCTAGTACATAAGTTATATGCTAAAATAGTAAATATTTAATAAATATAGTCATCTTCATAGTTGCCTATATATACTTCAAGGATTAGATTGAATCAAAATGAAAAGCAAAGAAAGGCTTATAATTTTAGATAAACAAACAATATAAACATCTTCGTCAAAAATTTTGTGCTTGTGTTCCTTGAGCTATTTGTCAAACTTATTTTAACAAGGAATGATCTTGACATGTGTGACATCATCATGGTCTAACTAGGATTTGAATTTGTGTGGTGCATGTTATGTACCATAAAAAATTGCACAGGCCTGAATAGGTACCACATCAATCATTTTGAGGATGGACGGTTACCATTCATATTCTAAACCAAACATGGTACATGTAGTATAGCAAACATGATTTGCTATATGTTGTATGATAGTTACCCATCCGATATAAAAGTCGTGGCAGCTACACAATTCTCTATAATAGTACAAAATATATGCCACGTAGGATCATGATTGATCTAACTAATCTTATTTAGGGTCTTTTCAGCATTTATACCTCTTATTTAGGTTAGATATGGATTTTAAGAGTTGCTAAACCGAGTCATCCGGGTTCATTAGGGTTCACTAAAGCATCTCAGCAATGAATCTTAAACTCCAGCTGTATCACATTTAGACCCGGTGCATTTACTCATTTTCCGCTTCACGGTGCAGCACACCGGCCCCCACAACCATTCATCCTGAGTCACGTCCAAAGCCGGGGGCCACCACGTGAACACCCCTCCTGCCGTTCACTCCCTCCGTCCCCCTCCTTGCTTACATTTCCCTTTTAACGTCCCATCCAACCCACCCTTCTTCCTTCTTCTATTCTCTCTTCTGCTCTCCTCTCTTTCTCTCTCTCCCCCCTCCCAATCCTTCCCCAGGGATCCAGGAAGAGAAGAAGTTAAAGCAAAGGAAACAAGCTCTTCCAAAAAAGGTAGCAGAGAAGCCAAAGAAGAAGAGTAGAAGAAGTGCATGGAGTCTGCCCCTGGCCATTCTGGTGTGGGTGAGGGCTCCTCCTCCTCCCCCCGGCGTGACCCGACCCCTGTATCGAGCCAACCCCCTCCGGCACCACCGCCGGCGCCGCCGAGCAGGTACGAATCGCAGAAGCGACGGGACTGGAACACGTTCCTGCAGTACCTGCGCAACCACAAGCCGCCGCTGACGCTGGCTCGCTGCAGCGGCGCCCACGTGATCGAATTCCTGCGGTATCTGGACCAGTTCGGGAAGACCAAGGTCCACAACGCCGGTTGCAACTTCTTCGGCCAACCCAACCCGCCGGGCCCCTGCGCTTGCCCTTTAAAGCAGGCCTGGGGATCCCTCGACGCTCTCATAGGCCGCCTGCGAGCGGCCTACGAGGAGAGCGGTGGCCGCCCGGAGGCGAATCCCTTCGCCGCCCGCGCCGTCCGCATCTACCTCCGCGAGGTCCGGGAAAGCCAGGCCAAGGCTCGCGGCGTCCCCTACGAGAAGAAGAAGCGGAAGCGCCAGCCTCCCGCCTCCGCCGCCGGGGGCGGACAGACTTCTGGAGCAGGAGAGTCTTCTTCTTCTTCCGCTGCCGCCGCCGCCGCCGCTGCTGGGAGTGTTTCCTTGGGCGGAGAGGGATCCGATGCTCCACCAGGTGGTTCTTCTTCTTCTTGAGTACAGATCCTCCTCACTCTCTATTCCTTGCTCTTGTTTTTTTGTTATTATTAAGGTGGGTTCAGTAAGATAGGAGTTTTATTGTTATTGCTATCCGCGATTCTCTCGATCGATACTTTTGATGAGGCCGTGGGGAAGGATTTCCAGAAAAGAAGAGAGTTGAAATCTCTTTCTCTTTTCTATCTCTCTATTTCTTTCTTTCAAGTGATGAATGGTGAGTTTAAATTAATTGGCGAGCGGTTTGTCTTGTCTTTTGCTTTGAGTTTTGATGTGTGGTTGATGTGGTTCGAGTAGAAGACAACTTAATGATATGAATATATAATCGATAACGGCTTCTCCCTCCTACTCATGATTCTGATCGGAAATTGGATAGAGGGTTTACTATGAGTTCGATATTTTTAAGCTTTTCTTCGCATAAAGCATAAATATTTCTCATATAAAGTTATGATTGGTGTACCATATGAGAGAAACCACCTTAATTTGATATCTCAGCTTAGCGTAGCGGGATAAGTTGTGCTGTCTCTCTTTTATACAGTTTTATATTGCTCTCCAGTCATTTAATTCTTAATACTATTCAAACATTGTTATTCCTCTCCTCCTTCTTTCCCTTCTTTTTAGCGCCACACAGTTTAAGACGAACTGTTCTCCGTTTCCAATTTTCTTGTTGTCACTATAGTCTCCATTATAATTGTGATCTCATCCTCCTACTTTAATCATCATCTTTATTCATTTCCTTTATTTTTTCTTCTTCTTTTTTTTGTCCTTGAGAACACTTCATGAGTCACCATCTTCAGGCTCCTTTCTCTATCTGATCTCACGATGACACCTCAAGACATGCAATCACCTTCCCAGTAGTATATCTCCAATGATTGAAGTGATATCAAAATTTCCCCCGTCCAATGAAATGTAGCCCACGAGTTCCCTCTTGTATTTGTTCCCACATTCCATAAGAGGGTTCGAAGTATGGGCTCAGCTTTTACAACTTGTAGAGCTAATGGTCAAATCCTTCCCTCGTTCCGGCTTTTCCTTTCCTTAACTTGGCTGACGGCGGCGCACATTACAAACAAATCACTGGTCCCGGACGGATCGGCCTGCGAGCTTCTGGACCGCAAGGCCTTTCCCCACACGTGCGTCTTCCCCACCCTCTGACTCACCCCTCGCCCACTCTTCTACTCTGAGCTCTCTCCCAGTCTGCCACCACGGCAGCATTAGTCCTTCTTGTTCTTTCCCCTCCCCCTCTCATCTCTCTGCCCTTCTCTGCCACCGGAGAGAACTCTCTCTCTCTCTCTAAAGCACCGGCCTTTTTTTTTTTTTTCCATAGTTGAATTTATTTCCTCAATGAAAGTGACTTGTACCGGGGCTTTTTTTTTTTTTTTTTTAGACTTTATTACGAGGAAATAAATTATACGTCCTTTTCTCTCACCTATATTTCCTTTTTTTTATCCTACTATTTTTGAACTGGACTTGTTTATTTCCGATCTCCGGCTCCTCCTTCCCTCTTTTCCCCACCGATTCTTGTGATGGCGAGCCCTGCGGAGTGTGGAATAGCCCATATCACAAGAATAATAGTGAACCCCTCTTTCTCTCTTTCTCTGAGGCAGTCAGGCCGTATAAGCTTCGGTCCACAGTGTCCCACACTGAGAAGGGTGAATCAAGTTTTTTGTCTTGGCATGGCCCTCCGAATCTCTTCGGCGACGACCGTGTCGCAGTTGGTAATTAAAAAGTTATAATTTTAATATTCAATAGGGTTTTTCCTTTAAGTCGCTTCTGGTTTGTGGGGTACGAGGTCTTTTGTGTTGGTATTCATAAATGACGAGAGGAAGAAGAGGGGCACCGCGGCACCGTCTAGTCATGTCCAAACTCCCCTCCGGCAAAATTGTTACGTAGATCCTCGTCTTGAAAGATACGTACATATACTTACTTGCACCATATATATATATATATATATATATATATATACTTAAATATTACCGAGGCATTTGCATCCGCGCGCGTATGTGGCTCCACTCTTCCTCGTCACAGCTCAGCCTCTTTCCACTGTCCCAGAACTTGAATCAACTCCCATATATATATATATAGAGAGAGAGAGAGAACAATAAGCATCTAAAAACCCAGTACTACTTGATTAATTTATTTTTCAAGTCTTGATCACTTGTTACATCAATGGTATGGTGATTCCTGTAGAATTTGGTTCTACCTTGTTGCTTAGTTTAAGCAAGTTAGAGAGATGATATGTATTGATTTTTGGTGGATATAAATAAATATTGATTAATCATTGAGATTTAATAACGATAGGAATCTAGCAGCATTTATATTAATAATGAACATTATTCTTTTCATTTGATTGGGTTGATAATATAGTGATTTTCGTTCTTATTCTATTAGTTTATTATAATCTAGGAAGGTACTCTTGCTCAAAAATATAATCTAAGAAGGTACTACCTTGGTATTCTTTCTTCGGTTGTTGCTCTTAGCATTGATTTACTGACATTCCCTTCTTTATTCTAATCCATTCTTTAGCGAGGCCTGGTTAGGGTGCAGTTCTTGTCTAGTGTAGCAGTGTAGGGCAAGACTTCTTATTTTTAAGGCTAGATGACAAGAGCAGCGGAACGAGGGAGATTTTTGGAATATGAGCATGATAATGATATGGCCTTGGCTTTGATGGAGGCATCTGCAGGTAAGCTTCAATAGGGTAGCCATTTGGGAGTCTACTGAGTGGGGTCATATATCAGGAAAATTCAAAGGGCGCCTCAAATTGTAGCAGTTTAGGCATTAATGGTTCACATTCCAGACAGATTTTTTATGGGCCTTGGAGTCAAAGGTAAGCTTTTAGGTATGCGGTTGTCAACATCTTTAAAGGAATTCACGGCATATAGACATGGGTTCTTTTGGATCTGAGATCTAATCCAATTAATGGAAGAAGCCACACTTTTGTTCCTTCTCAAAGTTTTAGAAAATTAATTTGATCCTGCATTAATCATGATGCTCCTGTCTCAACTGATCATATCTATCAACTTGATATGAAATATTTTAGCTACCTGCTATGTTTAACATATTAAGTTGTTTAGATTTAGTTGAAATTTGATTTAAATAGCGTTCTATGTTGTAAAGAATGGTGATTGTTGATGTTGTGTAGGGGATATAGAGCATTTCATTGTTACCTTAGCTTAGCTTATATAAAGAACTAGTTTGTCATGGTTTGACTTATGGCACGTCTTCCAGAACTTATAAATGCATCAGCTAATATTGATCAACAATTACTACTCGTGCCATCAGTTAAAATCATTCAAAGTTAAATAAAGCTAGAACTTAATTACTTGTAATTGCTGAGTTTCTGGTCTTAAGAAAGAAAGCCCCTGAACTTATTTACTTGCATGAGGAGTCATGCAGATTTCTAAAATGACCAGACGTTTTAATTATAAGGGTATGTCATTGGTTATTGTTTGTGGACTGTGCTTATATTATCTTTTTAATTACAAGTGATGCGTATGATGTATATGTCTCCCACTTAAGATATTAGTGTGTGCATGAATGATGTAGAAAAATGAGGAGAGACATTCATGCAAATCAGTGGAGCTTTGAATTATTCATTTTGAAAGAACGTTGTTGGATTTGCTCTTTCGTTAAGATTAATTGCAAATATACAATACGGTGGGTGGCTGAAGGGTGGAACCAAAGGCATCAGCAGACTGGAGTTAGTTCAATGCACTGACCACGTGTAGCTCTCCAGCAAAACGAATACTCTTTGTGGGCAATTTGGTGCAGCATAATGTTGTACTGAGCATGATTAAAGCTTAATTTAGAAGAAGTTAAGATGGATTGGCGCGCTTTTCTAGGTGTCCAGTGCACAAAAATTTAAGGAATAAATGGTGGGGTCATGCTATGAACATGTTAACTTTCTTCAGATGATGAGATGCCATGTTTAATGTATACGGATGCTTTGTCTGAACTCAAGAAAGTTTATTAAAGTGTAAGTTCTCTTCCCTGTCAGGAATTATAAATTTAACTTATCATGGAAGGTTACTGATCCTAAGTGGATGCCCGTTATATTAAACATGCATGTTGAAGTAGGTAAAAGTCATTAGATTATATTACAAGGTTGGAGCATCCGAAGTGAACATTAAAAAAATCTAATTTAAGATGCCTTTTTCTAGAATATTGTGCACAGAAACCTCTAGCTATTGCTAATGCAATTCGCGTTCCTTAGGTGATGACTGGAGAAATTAATTAATTAAGGAGGATCTATTAAATGAAGAAGATATTTACTTAAAATGAGTATAACTGGCTTGGATCAGAAGAGAGATGGAAACTAATAGATATTTGAGGTGATGATATGAGGAAAGAAATGTATTACCGAAATAGTATGGCCAATTCAATCACTTGTTCTTAAAAAATATCAACTACAATAGCTGAAGTGTAACATCTCCAATATCATTTCACTAGTTCATCACGTATAGTTGTCTCGCAATGACTGCTGCAAACAACGCCTACTTGGAGCTCAATATAGGTGCTAATTGAAGGTATAGATATGACTTTACTCCATAATAAAGCAAGAGAAAGGCAGAATCACAGCTGAAATAATGATCGTGCATGATGTACGGATTGCTAATTTTAATGGAATAGCTTCATTTCCTTAAAAAATTATTCAAGGATTTCTTTTTTGAGGAAAAATCAAGGAATTCACAGGCGCTTACTAGCGTGCACAATGTTATAAATGATTAGTGGTGATCCAGCCATTTTCCGGGGAAGTTTGGGTCAATAACCGAAGATTAAATGTTTGAAGCCTAGAAAACCAACACAAGATAGCTTCATCTTAATATTTTCTTGGTAGGAGCAGCTTTATCTTAATAAGCATGACCGTGTGTTCTAATGTACCATAATTATGTGATAGACGTTGGAATATTTCTAATAACAATTATGTGATAGACGTTGGAATATTTCCCTTGGTAATACCTTTTTTTTTTTTTTTGAGGAACCATTGGTAATAGATTACTCCTGAAAAAAGGAAAGACATATGGTCAAACAGTTTTTCTGGGAAATAATTCAGATTTCAGAAATATTTTGAAAATAGCGCTTTGTCTTTCCTAGAACTTTCTGTCTCTTAAAATTCTTTTGTACCTTTTTTCAAAACAAGAAAACAGAAAAGGAAAAAAATCAAGGCATAAGATGAAGTCTCAGGACTAAATGTGGCCAAATATTGGTAGATTGATATTTTGGTGGAACTAAATTATATGGTATGTAGACAATTTTAGAGTTTCTAATTTTACATATAAATATCTGAGCGGGATTAAAAATATTTTGAAAAATCAGTTGAGTTAATTAGAAAAAATTGAGATTGGCTTCCTCAACATGAAAGAATAGTGGTATCGCTATAACTGATGATAAGCAGAACTGGTGAGGATTTTGAAGGAAAGAAAACACAAAACGTTGCTGGAAAAATGAATATTATAGGAAAGAATTCCTATGTACTTGGAAATAGATGAAGGTGATATGAAAATGATCTAGGAAAAAAATAAAGCTTTCCGTTGAATGTTTTCAAAATGAATTAGAAAGCTTAATTTGTTACTGGTAGAAGATTTTAGTGAGGAATTGAAGGTTGTCATTCTTAGAGGACAGCTTGATAGTGTTAATTTCTCCTGTTTAAGTGAATAATCTCTCTCTCTCTCTCTCTCTCTCTCTCTCTCTCTCTCTCTCTCACACACACACACACACACACACACACACACAAAAGCAATAATTTCATTTGTTTAGAAAGAATTTGCAAAAAATAAAAAAAGGAACATAAATAGAAATTGATGATCTAACCTTATCTTTGGAAGTGGTTGGAGAAATCTCAGTCTAAAGAAAAAAAATGAGTGATTAACTGAGAATTATATAGGCAACGCCAGTAATTTGCTATGAACCCTCACACGGAATTCTATTTGCATTAGTAAAAATTAAGAAATTCAAAATGACAACGTGAGGATCTGTATGTATATTTAATCCCATATCCGTTATTCACTAGAAAGATCCTGGATACTTATATAGAATCAAGAAATTTAAATAATATCTTTCGACTGGCATTTTTTAATGATGTCTTGGATTGTTATAAATGGTTTCAGAATGGACTCGGCTTATAACTCCTGTGGACTAGAGGATATTGTACCATGGATTCATTGAGTTGACCACAAGCCGATTATGATGTTTATGAATGGATGTATGAATTTGGACTCGTCAAGTTGGCGAGGACAGCAGGACTCGAACGGAAAAAATATATGAGGATCCGTATAGGTGCGTATTTAGTTTCATATCTGTTATTTACTAGCAATATCTTAGATACTTATACAGGACTAAGAAAGCCAAATAATACATTCCAACTAATTTTTTGGGTGAGGTCCTAGGTTATTAGAAATAGCTTCTAGCTAATATTTTTGTCATGCTCCAAACCCACTACACCGGTACATATGATTATTTATATTTTCTCATATCATATGTTTATATTAAATATTGATGATATTTTCGGATGGTTTGGGCTACGATGCCGACTATTAAAAATCTTGAAAAAGAATGCAATATGATATGATATGATATGTTTTGGTATGATTGAGATTAAAATAAATTGACGATCAAGAAAGGATCGAGTATTTGGACTAGCCATGTTAAATTGCAAATAGTCTCATCACGTATGCGAACGAATATGACACTGTAGATAGTCCATCATATATAGGAACATGGCACTATGAATAGTCCACCATAGGTAGTAGGCACTATGGTTGGCCCGCCTATAGATAAAAATATGATACTGAGAATAACCCGTCATGGACAGGAACATGGCACTAAAAATAGCCCTACCATGGGTAGGAATGTGATATTTGAGTTTGGTGGTCATAGGCCAGAACTATGAGTAATCCAAAATCTTAAAGATAATTATTGATTGATCCGGATAATGTTAATAAGATATGGATGATAAGACAAAATCATAATTAAGTAATAAAGGTTTTACTTGATGATGTATGTGGTGTGTTACTTTTAAAATGGATGTTTGATGGTAAATGATGTATATTTTTATATATATTGGTAATAAATTATACTAGATACTTGGTATGAGATTTCATAGTTTATGTTTTTCTATTTGATATTATTTATTTAGTATTTTTAAATTATATTCTTATATTAGTATGAATATGTGAGGATTCATATTGGGCTATAAAGCTTACTCTCCTAAGTCTTTTTTCTTCTCAGATTGCAAGATGCTCATGTTTGGTTATGGTTTGGATTCATGGGTGCAATGATGAATAGATAAAGCATCAATGATATCAGTCAAATGATTGAAGGATAATTGAATTTGTAATTGTATAATTTTTGCTAATTGTTATGTATTGAGATCGTTATTCATGGGAATTGAGGTTGTAACAAATTTTAAGGCTTTATATATTCTCTAGAGTCTTGCCTTAGAAAGTGTGTAGTCGTATCATGTGGCTAACCTAGGTACTAAATTCAAGGTGTGACAGTTTTCAGATGAGGCCTAGAGCTCTTATAAAATAGGCCCATAATCTATGTGGACTAAGAAATATTGCAACATAAATTTATTAGAGCTGATCACAGACTGATCATAGAGTTTGTGAATGATTTGATTGAATTTGAACCCTTAGTATGGAAGGAATGCCAAGGCTTAAATGAGAAGATTATATAAGGATCCATGAGGATGTATACTTAGTCCCTTATCAGATATACACCAAGTAGATCTTAGATACTTATATAAAAATAAAAATAAAAATTCAAATAATACCTTCTTGGCTAGTCCATTTTGGTAGAATCCTAGGTCATTATATTAACACAAATTTTCTTTTCTTTATTTGATAAAGCTATGTCATCTATCCAACCCAAAAAAAAAAAGCCTTCTAGTGTGAAAACAATTTTAGTGATAATCAACTCAGAGCACTCGATTGTTAACTCCTTGGTGATCTCAATCAATGGCAACCAAGAGGTTGCTTTCTTTCGTAGAGATGGGAGAAAGTGGTGTACAAAAAATCTGTTCACACCTTTCTTATGTTCCTAAAGGATTGTGACTGAACATCTAAAGCGGACAACTTTATTTGCAATATAATGTTGCTTTAAAGTTAAAAATCTCCATTTGGTAGTCTTTCCGCATAGCACATTTTGAGACGAAGAGGATGGAACTAGGTGCATGTCACTATAATTATAAGTTAGGTTGCTCTATATTTTCATAAGTGCCCAGAAGGAAAGAAATTTTTAGCAATAGTTCAACTTCATCCAAAGAAATTTTTGGAAAGTGGTAGCCTAGTGGTGGATATATGAGAAGTAACTTTGATACCACATATTTCTGAAAATATTAGAAAAAATAACCGTATGCCTCAAGAATTTCAAATCGTTATGTAACATGAATTTGGAATCCTCATGGAGCTCACTTTTTTGCTTCACTTAATTATTAAGGTATTCTACTTCATCTATTAGTCTTTATTTTTTTTAATTTTTAGTTTTTTTTCTTTTACGAGAATAGCAAATAATTTTGGCCCCATATATATCCTACCACTCCATCCCTCCACTTGGACCGAAAACAAGGTCCCTAAACCAAGCCACTGCTAACGGAACCATGAAATTAGTCAGCGGTTAAAAAGAGAAGGTATGGCTACCCAGAACGAAAGCTCCACCTTTTGCTTAGGCAGTGCCATCTGAACTAAGTTATGTATTAATTTTTAGTTGAAGCAAAAGAAAAGGGAAAGCTACTGAAGACAGTCCAAGGCATCCCTAGAATTATGATGAAGTAGGATGTAATGATGAATGCCCCTCGATTAAGAAGCAACAATACCAACTAAAATTGTTGCACATTCACTTCAGTTTATAACTTGCTGTTTATGAAAAAGAGATTAGTTGGAAAAAAAAAACAATGGAAATGAGAAAAGATTAGTAGATTACTAAAACCAACGAAAAAAAGAGGATTTTCTTTTCCTAAAACTGAAAAAAGCCAAAAAAATAATAGTGAACTATTTATAAATTAATTATACATTGTATTTAATATATAGATGAATGTTATCAATCAAAGGAGGCTAGAATGTTCCATTAATCTGATATATTGATCACTTTGCTCTTAAGAACAGTATCTAGTTGAGTAATGCTAGCATAATGTGGATATGCCACTCAAAAAATTCTCAACCTGTTGGGGCTTCTCTTAGAGAAGTGAGTTCAACTCAAATTGATGGTATTATCATCATATTTGCATTTTTCAAAAGAAAACATATATATATATATATATATATATATATATATATATATATATATATATATATATATATATATATATATATATATATATATATATATATATATATATATATATATATATCGGTTGGTTAGAAGAAAAGTATGATTATATGAAAGACTTTTTGAAAAGTCCTCTTCTACCTTTTGCTTGCTGTGCCACCAAAAAATCAATAAATTTGGAAGATATTTTTTCAATTTAAATCGGATATCATTTGGATCTATGAAGCAAGAAAATTACAAATCCATTTGGCTTTGCTTTTATTTTTTATTTTTATTTTGAATATTATTTTTTCTAATTTTTTTTAAAAATCTTTATAATTTTTCGAACCCAAGATTCAATAAAAAGAAAAATAGCAAAAGTTTTGGGCAAATATTATATTCAACATGTAATAATTCATTAATTTATAAAGTATCAAAATTTGAAAACAACGGCAATGCCCATATAGCCCATTTCAGGATCCATATGTTGTATAGTAATTTTTTATTTTTTAATATATTAAGAGGCAAAGCTTAAAATATATTAAAAAAATTCAACGCACGGCTTAATATACAATGTCGTTGCTAAACTTCAAAATCGGTAATATACGGAAATGTGCTAGAATGGAAACTCTCAGATTTTTTATTTTTTTTTTTCTTTCATATCTTTCTGGAATTTCCATGCAGCTAAGCATAAGTCGACTAGAATTAGCAGGTGGTCGGTCGGAATTTGGAATGGCCAGTGAGGGTCGTACAGATACTTGCTGCACGCTGCCTAACCAACCTTTCACGGTGGCCCCTCGTACAAATTTGGCTCCATGACAGCGACGTGCCGAGTGCCAACGTCCTTAGAGCGGCACGGAGCGTAGATTTAGGAAAAGTCGGAGGGCACTTTCAGTCCTTGGATCGTACGGCTGGAAGGGATCAACAGTGGAAAGGTGGGGGAATCGTTGGGTGGGGTGGGGGTTACGAAGGGTGAGGTCAGGCGGGTCCCGATTCCTTTGACTCGGTGTCGACTCGGTCACCGACAGAGAGATCTATGTTGACATGTTCTCCCACTTTGGAACGCGGACGCACTCCTGTACCCGGCAGCAACGCGGAGCACCAACCCCACCCACCACCAAAAGTGCCCTGTGCCGCGGGAGCCTATGCCATGAAGGAGACGCTATGATTCCCAACAAGTTTGGGACCCAGTCTCGCAAAACCTTTTCTTTATATATATATATATATATATATATATATATATATATATATATATATATATATATATAATAAGTTTATTAAATTAATCTAGGATAAATCTATTAATGAGATTAAAAAATAAAATAAATGATAATTTAAAAAATAATATCTATTACGGCCATTCATAAAATAGCTTCAATATAATTGATATCATATATGCCGTCATCTATTTTACAATATTATTAGCTTTCCTAAAAATATATGTCATTCTATAAAATTATAAAGTAGTTCTCATCTTCGTAAAATATTTTTAAAATATAAAAATAAAAAAAAAAATATTATAGATATTGGTGCTTGGCAATTAGAGCACCATGAATGTGTAGTGAATTGTATTATTGTTGGATTCCATCTAAGAAAAATTATAAAAAAAAAAACACCACTCTATTCCATGCTCAAATGTTGCGTCACATTTGATGGTTGGCCGATATATACCAAACACACACCTACTCTCATGTATTATATCAAAATTTAACTGTTGTGTCATCCAATAAGTAGAAATGCGATTACAGCGATTGAAACTATCATATGAGACAATAAAATGAGCAGAAATCTAACTTCACTCATGTCAACACAAAGATTGTTGATTGCCACCTAAAGGGCAAAAAAAAAAAAAAAAAATGATACTTTTCTTACGATCCCCCTCATAATACAACATATATCTACCATGGCTCCTCGCATGCGGAGAAAGAGAGTCGGTACTTTACACCATATCATATATTCCAATTACGACTCACGGTACCAGCATAAATTGCATCAATCCTTTCATACTATGTCATTGAGAGTTGTGACGAGGAAATATTTGACACCAATGTTGGCTCTCCAGGGTTACCCTACACTAAACGTCCCAGTACTTAAGATGACACATACAGAGAAAGAGTTATTATTTCTTTTTTAAAATATATCAGAAAAGGATAAATTCCTGCCCAATTTCATGCTAACTCACCAATCCCCAAAGTCAGTCTAGGTTACGCAGTTCTAAATGAAATAAACACAAAGTTAAAAATAATTAATTTTAGAGTAAAGTAAGCATAATAGAAACACTCGCATGGATTATGGGCCTTTCTGGTTTCTTTACAGTCCACTTGTTTATTGTGCTTGGACAAGTAGCATGAGTTGGTTATTCTAGATATTTATTATTGATGAAATTCATAATATATTTCTTAATAATAATCTTTTATCTAAATTCTATTTAAAACTTGCATAAAAATACAAAAAAAAAAGGGGGGGGGGGTATATTTTTGCTAAGAGGGTGCATTTTGCTACCAGGTTAAGAGCTCAGCATTTCTGACAATGTTTCACTAGAATTTTGCAACTTAGGAAATATAAAGAAAAGAGTATCTACGGGATGGTCGTGATGCTATCAATAATAAAAAAATCTAGAACCAAAACAAGATGCGGTTTTTGGTTAACATAGTTCTCTTTTTAATATTCTTCAGTAAGTAGAGCAACTCTCCCTGTGGCACCAAGATATTGAAAAGAGAAAAACAGCACTAAATCCAGCGCAAAAGAAAATTGCTCAAACAATTTCAACAGAAAAAAAAAAAACCTTTAAAAAATCCTGCTTGTGTACATAAAATACATACATATGACTCGGAATGCAACCAGGACGATTTGTTAATTATAAGTATTCTCCACTTGATTTATTGGTTACAGTTTCACACTTAAGAGCCCGTACTTCTAGATAAATGGATGAAATAATTGCAGCGCATGATATGCTAAGATCGACCAATGCTGCAACATTAGAATCGTTGTACAAGTCTACCTTGATAGGGTACAAGCCCATCCACCCACACACAAAAAGCTATGGCATCAACGGTTGCCAGCTTAAGCCAGTCCTCTGGCTGGAATTGCAAAACAGAGAATAAGTCATTACGCCTTGTCATCTGCACGTGATTGGTACGTTATCGTTGATTTCTTGTATCACCGTCACCATAATTAATGATTAGGAATCCGATGCTGTTATGTCTTGGATCACCCCAATATCGAACATAAATTATGATCACGAACTCTAAAGTTTGGCTACAATTAACACCAAGAAGAGCTTTTAAAAGTGAAGAAGTCATGGTATCCAAGATACCCAGGATCCCTGACGGCTTTTTTCGTAAATTTCGTTTTAAAAGTAACAAAGCAATTCAAAAGAACTCGTGGTATCCTAGATACACAGGATCCTTGCGGCTTTTTTCGTAAATTTCGTCAACAAAATCATGGCTAGCAAAACCCCTTTATTTGTTACTTTTTTTTTTAATAAATAGATTTAATAATATAAATAATTTTAAAAATATTATTAATATTTTTAAAAAAATAAATAATAAAATATGAATTTTAATATTTTAAGAATAATTTTTTTTTAAAAAATACCATCACTATCATCGCCGTCACTTTCATCACCATTACTATCACTATCACTATCATTATCCACCATCACAATTATCATTGCACCACTACCACCAACACTACCACCAACACTCCACCGCCAGCTATCACTATCACCATCTCCACTACTGCCATTGCTACCACCGACATATCTATCTTTTAAAAAATAAATAAACTAAAAATATTGATATTCAAAATAGAAATAAACTCTTTTTTATTTTAAAAATATAAAAAATGGAGATCATCCCATCCGACATAGGGTATATTTTTAATAGCATATAGTAGAGAACCACCAGATGTCAACTCAAATGATTTAGATGGATAAGCTAATTTCTTAATTTCAAATATAACCTTTGCTGCCAGAACAATCTTAGAACTAAAATTCAAAGCAAAGAGACAAATACCATCCAAAAAAAATAAATGTACCAAACCAATGAGAGAATAAAACACTGAAACTCCTGTCTAACCTTGAAATTTACAGATAAAAGGGCCAAACCATCAGCGGCGTTGCGTCTGCGCAAATACTTCACTTTCAAAAATCAAGAAAAAAAAAAATAGAACTTACCAGCTCACCTTCACAAATAAATTGTTGATCAATCTTCGAAAAAATGTTGTTGGAATACAAGAACAGCCATCGAGAATACAAATGACCAGCACTTCTGTTCCCTTGAGACAACGAAATTAACTACTCCGCAACCGGCAAACTGTCATATTTATTTCGAACTAGCTGACTTCACAGATGCAGCCTACTCGCAATGATAAATGGAATGGGAGCCACTGCTTTTTCTATGATGAATTTCAACAACTCCTCATCAGGAATGGTGGGTAAACTATGTGATAGAACAATGATCTTGTGAAATATGTCTTGCTTTGGCAAAAAATTGATAAGGTGTAAGGCAACACCTAAGATCACGATGTAAATTCTTTATTATCAGGACCCCAATAATCCTTTTTACCAACAAGAAACAATGATCTTGTGAAATATGGCTTGTTTTGACCAAAAATTAGTAAAGTGTAAGGCAACACCTAGGATCATGATGTGGATTCTTTACCATCAGGACCCCAAAAATCCTTTTTACCAAGAAGAAGCAATGATCTTGTGAAAGATGCCTTTGCTTTGACCAAAAATTGATAGAGCGTAAGACAACACCTAGGATCATGATGTGGATTCTTTATGATTAGGACGCCAAAAATCCTTTTTACCAACAAGAAACCGCTGCTTGTAGAAGGTGGTCTCGTAGTGGAGCGATTGTAAAATGGGATGAATCTTCCTCATCATTTCTATGGTGTCTTGGATCAAAACCCATTTACCAGGTCTCAATATTCGGTCCATTTCTGCCACCACTTCTATGATGCTACACCTGGAGGAGAGGGGGAGAAAAATCTCACAATGCAGAAACTTCTAAGAATAAGCACAAAGTCGAAGAATCAAAATAAAAGTACTTTTACCTTTGCGTAAGATTCCCGAAAAGAAAACTGGAATGGAGTAGATCGTATGTTCGGGGATATGTATTAAAAGCCTCACACCAGTCATGATATATGCCAATCAGCCCTCTATTAAAGATAATGGGTAAAGTATCAGGTCCATGGACAGGTACTACATTCATAACCCAGAGAGGCTGATTGATAAGTGCTGCTGCAAACCTGGTCAGATGATTAAAACCAATATCAAAATTCCAACAGTAATGAAGTGGTTGGTTTATGAGAATCAAACTCAAACTCCAGCACAGTGTGCATATCATGTTCTGTAACCAAAGTGACCGATCACACACACGCTCGTTCATAATTCTACATGTTTTAAGTTAATACAAACTTAATGAAATAATATCAACTTAAACATCGAAAATCACAATAAAAAATTGGAGCTAGTAATGGGTGGAACATGTGCTTAAAAAGTGAACACGTTACAAGCTACTCTAAGCAACTGATGTGAAAACAATAGTATTATAAGCAGACTATATTTACGTGTATTCACCCATGTTTTCTTCCAAGGTAGTATTTCAATAAAATCGGATCCCCAACAACCAGAGATTATGCGAAATGGGACATGGATGCATAACAAATATACTTGAAAATGATTGGGGATGGTTTCTCATTGCATTGTGTATCCTTTGGTTAAATAGTGCAAAGTTTTACATCATTTCCCATTCCCACATTATCAAATAACTTGAAACCAAGACATTCTTTGGTTTCACAGATCAGTTCCTCCAGTCGTTTGAGCAACTGGCAACATCCAACATAGACAACCTGCATGATTGGGTAACTCAAATACAAGTACATTAAGTTATCAGGAATCTGGTCTCTGCCATCTCCATTGAAACTCAAGGTTGATCTTATACCCAGAGCTTCAGACAGGTGCTAAAATCATGAAACTGTTAAGACTTCATAAAACAAATCCACAAGCTGCTTAATGAAAAAAATATTAGGAAGTGATAAGAGATTCAAAAAGGTAATGATGGCTGCTAAAGTTTTATGACTTTATTAGTTCTGTAACTTCTTTCATTGAATAATTATTCTCTCCAAGTCAGTAAATGTAATGGTGGCAGATGAAATGGCACCGGTCTCAATAAGTTCCATTCATTCACTAACAACATGAATAATGACATGATCCGGACATGCATCAGGCAAGATATGATTGTATGACAACTTGTTTACAGACTACCAGTACTAAATGAAATCTTAGAGCGCAAAATCTTCATCAAAATGTTCGACATAAAGTTTGGTTGGATTCTCAGATTAGAATTGAAGGCAGGAGTAATTAATTGAAGGTGAATTTCCATAGAATAACTAAACTAGAGGAAAGGCAATCTCTTGAATTAAAAAAATAGAACTGGTGCTTTGAAAAGTACAGAATCCATGGTCAAAAACTCTCCATGGAGTTGGTGTTAAAAGCTGCAGAATAGAGGATCTTGAACCAGGTATATGGATCCAGTTTGATCTTGTAGAGGGCATGAAGACAATTGAAACGATGTTGAAGGCCTGTGTAAGCTTGCATGCTGATCTCCTGAAAGGTCATGATGAAGAACAGCACTCTTTGTAATCATCAATAGGGGGCAGTCATAAACAACTAAATGTTTCACCACATCAGATGTTTCGTCATAGTCAAGGGCCTCAAGGCCATGATCTAAAAGTGCACAGCAACCATGCAATCCCCATAACATTCAATGAAGCAATAAATCTGACCTAGATTTTAACTATGGACAAGCACATCTTCTCCATATTATTAACGGGGAAAAAGGAGGGGGAAAAAAACTTTAACAAGGAATTTGACATCAGTAGTGGTAAAGATCTATCATCATGAAAATACACTATTGGCAAAATGTATAAGATATATTACAGTCAAAAAAATAAAAGTGACCCTGAACACACAGATAGATCTTTCTATTATAGAAATCCACAACATGAACTTAAAATAAATATATCGTCAAGACAAAAATGCCTTACCCTCCAAAACCAGCATTCATATCCATTACATTACGAATACTAGACCAGCTGATCCCAAGATCATGCAAGTATGCTTCTGATACAAGTGTTTCCCAGTGCTTCATGTCATCATCATATTTTTCTTCAGCATATATCCCATTCAGTTCCTGAGGTACACTTGAAATTCCAGTTTTAAGTCTATCGGGCCAGGAAATAGGCCAATTGTATTCTTTGCCAGACCTATTTGCAAGTGGGGGAAGACAACTGTCAAGGGGAGCATACCTGCAATCAGAAACAATTTTAATAATATGATTATGAGAAATAACTAACTTTGGAATACTTGTAATGATATAAAATTAGAACTGATGGATTATACCATGAAATGTTAGGTCCATCCTTCTGAACACACAAAGGTGGACTGTTTACTTTTCTCTGCTCATAGCAGGAATTTGAAACAGGCTTCTGATATATTACAACTCCAATTCCAGTAGCATCCATAGATTTCACCACCATCTTCCAGCAAATGGAGTCTGTCAAAAGTACCATAGCTGCAAGAAGAAACAAAATATGAAAAATCCGGTAAGATGGAAATGACTGCCAACATACCGCTCTTTTGCCCACCTTTAGTCCAATTCCTACTATTCATTCAAAGTGAATGCAGCACCAAAGAAGATTTTTGAGTTCATAAGGAACAAAAATGTCATACACCTAAACTAATGCTGATAAATAAACCTAGAAGGAAGCATGAAAAAAGGAAAATATTTATTGCTTTCTATTTTTGTTTTTGTATGGGAAAATTGACATACATAAATAAATAGGTAATGCATTTTATCTAAAATCCAAATTATTGGTACAACTATTTATGAAGCTTAAAGGAAGACAATGAAAAGAAAAGTGTATTATCATGCAGAATTTTTTAAAGAAAAAGAAAAAAAAACTATTCCCTTTGATGGAAAGGTAAAGCTAGTAATGTTTGACACAAGATCATCACCACAGAAGTGCAAAGTCTGCAGATAAAGGTCAATAGGACTGAAGTATCACTTCATTAAGCAACCAGAAGAAAGGACAATATGTTCAGATATGTCAAAGAATCCACGTACATGCATGCTTCATGGACACAAAATTAGCATGCACACAGGAGTAAGCGCGCGCGCGCGCGACCAGAAGAAAGGATAATATGTTCAGATATGTCAAAGAATCCATGTACATGCATGCTTCATGGACACAAAATTAGCATGCACACATACACACACACACACACACACACACACACACACACAGAGAGAGAGAGAGAGAGAGATGCTATGTTCACCCCAGAATGCACCCCAAAAGGGAAAAAAGCCAGTTTTTGGTACAATATACAGGGGGGTAGGGTGTTAGTTTGAAGCCAAAATACCAATCTTGCCGTTGGTGGTTCCTAAATGCCTTTTTGAAAATCTTTTCCAACAAAATGAGCCATCCATGGACTTCAAGTCTACCTTAATACGCAGACCATAAGTAAAGGCAAATTAACTATTTTGCCCTGAACATGGTAAGATTTATGGCCTGATATTGGCTGCCAATGATGCCCACCTTTTCCACCATTCCTATCAGATTTCTACTCTAAAAACATCTAGCAGCTTCATACATAACAAGATAGTTAGGCTGAAATCATCAACGAGAAGTTCATATTATGAATTTAGACAAACTTAACCTCACCATTCCAGATGGTTTGATCTCTTGTATTATCACGATAAACTGGTGTTGCAGACCATACAAAAAACCCTCCAGGCCTCAGAATCCTATTAAGCTCCAACAAAGGCTTTCCACCTACAATTGACCAAGGAAATCTAAAGAAAAATAAATGTGCTACAGTTGACTGGATAAAGAGGAACGTGTAAAAAGTAACCAAAAAATCATGATTTGGCAATCTAACGTACCATTTGCATCCCAGTGGACCCTGCACCTTGCACAGTGAATTAAATCAAATACATTATCAGGAAAAGTAAGCCTTTGGGTTCCAATTACAGAAAGAAAAGCTGGAATTCCACGCTCCAAAGCAAACTGTATTTGAGCTTCATGCTCATCCTTTGGGGCAAACGACATGGTTATGACATTTTTGTCCAGCAAGTATCCACCAAAGCTTGCAACACCACAACCAACATCCAGGATAACTCTTGTGTGCCTCCCCCATTCAATAATTGGCAGTATCTGGCGAAATCCAAAAACAGAAAAGTTGAGATAGACCCTAATGCTAAGCATGAAACTGAGAGTTTTAAATGATCCAGTTATTTAAACCACAAAGGACATACAAAAGGTTCCAGAAAATTCCATATCCTTCTAAAGAATCCTCATATACTTGCTATTAGTAAACATTAATTGACACTTACATCCAACTCTTGGAAGGTACTTTGAGGCAATAACAACAAAAAGAAAAGAAAAGAAAAATAAGATGAGAAGGATTTGCTTTTTTTTCTTTCTTTTGTTAGAGCCTGTTTGCATGCTAAGATAAGATCCCCCCAGCAGGGTATTTAGTATTGAAACTACAGTGGAAGGATGGATGTGGTGGTAGGTCAAAGGGATCGTGGAAGGCATGCCGATAACTAATCCTTAATTTACATGGGTAAGATAAAACCACCTCCATAAAGAGATTAGTTATCTCTAAAAATTTACCTTAACTGTCTCTGCTGCTATTAGATCTCTTTGAAACACCCCACTGTCACCCAAACTAAAGTTTTTGGCCAGAAGATCTTATCAGAGAGAGACAATCTTTGAGCTGTCCAAAAAGGCCCTAAGAAACTTTGCTATCCAGCAATATAATTGATTTAAACCTATAATACATCAGCTCAAGTGTAGGCATCAAATATCATGGTGTATCTAGGAGATTACAGTCATCTTGTTCCCAAATCTTGACATAAAAGGACTTGGTTAAGCAGTCATTGATGTTAGAGTATATATGTAACATATGTGGTATGTGACATCCTTTTGATGGTATTCTCACCATGGTGGTGACTACATCCTCTTGTGCGTATGAGAGCTCTTCCCTTCTCTGACATCTAACACCATATCAAAGCTAGGTTGCAAGAGCATAGGTTTACAATGTCTTCAAGCCAATTATTCATCTAATTGACACATTTATGATCTTAAAGTTGTTTCATCTTGATCCATTCCCAGTTGTCATCTAGAGCCATTTTGCCTTGACATATTCCAGATTATCACCTTAGGTTGTTCCTTTCTTAACTCCCTTATTCCTTCACGTGCTTGGCTCAGGTGAGACAAGATAGAGGATGATAAGGACTAATATGCATTATTGGCCCATTTCCTACTCATTTCTTAATTTGACTTATTTTCTGGAACATGTTGTGAAACCAAATAAACAGATAAGCTTGTCCACTGTTAATTAACATGGATATATATATACACATAATTTCATGAATTGGAGAAAAACTAGGTGAAGATTAAATAAGATAAAGCAGCAGAAGCTACCTAGTACTGTCCATATCTAGGTAATGTCGATATACAAACAAAAGCAGTAGCTAAACCAGAAAAGATATATGCCAGATTTTCTATAAGTTTAGTAGGGATGTTAATATCAAGAAAACCAAAAAAATAGATTACGCATCAACTAGCAAGCCTAAGGACACGAAAAGGCAACCAAGCAGTAAGTGGGAAGAGACTGGGTATATCCTGAGATTATGTGCTTGATATGGAATGCTTTCCCTTCGATGTGAACAAAAAATATAACATCGATGATATAGAGTTTAGACATACCTGCTCAATGAACTGAATGTAGCTTGTTACTCCCTGTTTAAATTGAGTTCCACCTCCAGGGAAAACAAGATAGTCACCAGATCTTTGCACCCAATTTTGGTCTTTCTTATACTCAACCAATTTAGGGTGAGGAACATTGTTATACCAGATCTGCACATCAAACAAGAAATCTGGTCAACCTAGTTATCTTGATCCACGAAATGATGGTAAAAATATATGATTGACAAATATCTTTGATGATGAATTGATCATCCATTTTTAAATTCATACATTCGAATGGAAAAGTCCCAAACTACAATTTTGATCATATAATTAAAGAAGGAACACGTTTTATGAGGAATAAAAATTCTATCATTTGATTCAAAGCTAATGGACATGGACATCAGTCACCAGTATCAAATATAGCACTGCTGAAAATAGAAGCATTTTCAGAAACTCGAGAACAAAAAAATATACATTTCAATGGAGCATAATCAGCTATCAAGTTTTTGCTTACAGCTCACTGACACCCTTTGGTAAAATTTTTCGACTATATGATGTTGCTAGATGAATTAGCAAAGAGTGCGTATCAGTACACAATGGAAGTCTAGATGATGAAGATTTACAAATTTAACCAACCAAAACCAAGAACATTGAGTGCAATTTTTACGGGATTGGTACATGTATATAGCAATACAGAATTTTTTAAAAGAAAAAAGAAAACATTGTTCAAATTGAAACTTTACATGCGAATCTTTTGGATGTCTGGCTCGCCAAACTTGGATGAGATGCCAAGAGAAGTATACACTTGCACCCACCAAATTTCAGTTTCTTTTGAGTTCCGACCAAAACATATAAGAATTTTTTTTACTAAAATGCGCTTTATATAAATG